>JAXIVJ010005641.1:0-37500 GCA_036785665.1 Chirona hameri
CCTCTGATGGTAGCGCATCTCTGAAATGGAAACATGCATTATCACATTCATATCACATTCACATATC
The DNA here is from genome assembly GCA_036785665.1 of Chirona hameri. Taxonomy (NCBI): domain Eukaryota; kingdom Metazoa; phylum Arthropoda; class Thecostraca; order Balanomorpha; family Balanidae; genus Chirona; species Chirona hameri. The sequence continues at coordinate 68 of JAXIVJ010005641.1, forward strand.
ACATTTACATCACATTCAGCCGTTTGTTTGGTAATCAAGTGATAATGGTTATCAGTCAGCCTCGTATCTGAGTGACGTCGTCGGGTGATGTGACGTCATCAATGTGACGCCACCTGATGACGTAATGACGTGATGACGCGAGCTGTCCCTGCGCCTCACTTGGCCCAGGTGGCTGATATTTTCTGTTTAATGAACCCGTCAGCCGTTAATGAATTCTCCGTAATTTAGCGGTCAAAATTACGACGAAATGGCGACCCACACGCGGGCCGCGTGTTTCTTCCAAGCAGCACTGCACGCCTGCATGCATGCATGCCTACGGCCATTCATTTTAAGGCGCACAAAACACGGTTGCGAGTTCGCGTTTTCGCCCCCCCCCCCCCCCCCCTCCCTCTACAACACACGTCATTGTCGTCCAATCCGGTCGCCTCGGGGCTTTGCCGCCACCTCCCCGCCCGGCCGGTCGACACGGGTCGGTAGGTGGACGTCAGAGCCCGCGGGCGGTGTCTGCGGTTGACGGTGGGCGACGGCGGGGGCGGGAGCCGTGGCCGTGGCGGCGGGGCGGGGGTGGGTAGGCGCCGGCGGGGGCGGGGGCCGCGGCGGAGGCGGGCGGCGGGGCGGGTGGGTAGGCGGGGGCCGTGGCGGGGGCGGGGGCCGTGGCCGTGGCGGCGGGGCGGGGTGGGTAGGGCGGTGGGAGGGGTGGGTAGGCGGTGGGCGGGGGCGGGGGCCGTGGCGGCGGGGCGGGGTGGGGTAGGCGGTGGGGCGGTGGGCGGGGGCGGGGCGGGGCGGGGTGGGTTGGGTAGGCGGTGGGCGGGAGCCGTGGCGGCGGGGTGGGGCGGGGTGGGTAGGCGGTGGGCGGGGGCCGGGGGTGGGGGGTGGGGGTGAGGTGGTGGGGCACCGTCTGTTTACTCGTCGCTCGTCTATCGGTACCGGCGATCGATGAACGCAGCGCCCGCCAGCTGACACCCCCCCCCCCCCCCCCCCCCCCCCCCCCCCCCCCCCCCCCCTCCCGCGCACCGCCCGGGCGCCCGCCGGCGACCTCGGCCGCACTGGCAGGTCGCCGGGTGCTCGGCGCTCGCGGGGAGGGGCGGCGGGGTTTGCTGTTTATGCTGTTGCTCTGCAGAGACCGGGAACTCCTCGACGAAATGGATCGGTCGTTGACGAGGATTGCTGTTGAGTTCGCGGATGTGGTATGATGGCACCCTGGAGGTTGGGAGGTGTGCTTGCGAGATGGGTTCCCACGCCCTGGGGCGGTCGAGTCAGCGCTGAGGCGTTTATTAATCATCGTAATGTCTGGAGTTCATTCTAAAGCATATGTGCCGATCTTGACACGGCTTGGGCTTATGCGATGCAACCCCAAGACGAGCTGATTACCTGCTGGGCGGAAAATGAGCTGAGGAATCGGCACGCCCTAAAACCCCAATAAATGAACAAGAGCTCATTACTTGTTCTAATGTTGCGTCCTTTATCAGATAACTATGCCTGTTGTTCCGTCTGTATGGATCCCAACGAAGATCCTGATCTGTTTTCAGCCACTGTCAATTGTCGCAAATCGTACTAATCAGGGCAAATAGTTCGCAAATCGTACCAAACAGGGCAAATATGATGCAACTTTATAGCTCAGGCTACAGCTCTATAGCTCTTGATCAGTCATTTGCGTCTGTTTTCCGATTCTGGTGTTTTTCTTGGGATGTCCTCGAAGCGATTGTTATATCGCTTCCCGGACTCGAGGCTCGCTCCCCCGACTCAAGGCAGTTTACGAAGTGTGCGCTGGAATCGCGGCCTTCAAAATCGAGCTAATTCCAAGGCGGGCACTTTTCTCTGTTCTGAATGTGGTGAAAAACATGTAATCACGGTGAACCGGTATTTTTGTAATCCATCGGATTTATGACAAAAACGGTCATTTGATTTGTGAGCGGGAGTTTTTGCGCCTCGTTCTTCACCCTTTTGGCTGCTGTGAGCCTTTATGGGTCTGACAAAAAGCATGGCATAGCACCGTTGTCGTGATCTTTCTACTAAATCACGCTAGGAAGCTCTTTAGACGACTGCGTTTCCCGGGCTCAGAATCTTCTCATCATGCCTCTCACAGCTAAACTGCATATTTATGTCGCGATCTCAGCTATACGGCAGATACTATGTCATTATATCATTATGGTTTGTTTGGTAGTCTGACGGCTGAGTCGGGTTGTCATAGCAACGGCGGCGTCTTCGGGACGCGTTGATCTGTATGCCACCGCATCCCTGTTTGGTCCGATGATGAATGACTAGGCGGAATGGCTCATCAACCGACTGTCCGGCATCTGCCCACGCCGAGGAGGAGGAATCTATGGGAAATATAACCTATCTATGGGAAATATAACCTATCTATGGGAAATATAACCTATCTATGGGAAATATAACCTATCTATGTGAAATATGACCTATCTATGGGAAATATAACATCTATGGGAAATATAACTTATCTATGTGAAATATGACCGTAATGGAGGAGTCTATGGGAAATATAATACCACGTGCGCTAGCGTGTTCGTGTGTTGGTCGTTCGTGTTTGTTGAGCCCGTCGTCAGGATGTCGTCATCTGATGACGTCATGCTGCGACTCGGTTGTCGCGACCATGCAGGTTAATGCTTAGTGAAAACAAGCTACTGAATATATCCCGGGAGTGCGCCCAGTGGCGGATCCAGGGGGCCACGGGGGTCATGACCCCTCCCCCCTCCCTCCCCTTGGGACATGGGGGCACCACCGCGCCGGGGCACCAGGGGCGCCACCAAAATAAAGCAAAAAATCCGCGCCGCTACGCGGCGCAAATCAATCGGTGTTCTTTTTCAGTGCAAAAGGGTCTAATATAGACTGTACACACTGGCGGCCGCAGGAGGGGGGATGTGGGGGCCTTAAAGGGGGGGGAGCAACATGTATTTTGACACCACCTTTTCCTCCAGACATATTTCCTCGTTTTGACCCTGCTTGCTGGTTCCAATAGCATAAATTAGTTCTCCACCCCGCTCAAAACCTCAAATTTTGGCGCCGCTTCATGGCGTAATATTAGTTTATCGCATGCATAAGATTTACTGCTCGTAAAAAACGGCTTCCAATCCCCCCCCCCCCCCCTGGCACGAACCTCGACTTCCCTCTTGGTCAATTCTTCATCAGCCGTCTGGGGCCGCCCTTGACTGTACAAATAATATATTTTAGCACCATCCGCGCACTTTAAATGATAGAAAGGGTACGACTGATATTGCAAATACCTATAGCCAATGTTGTCAATTAAAAACAAATGTTGAAATAGGGGCACCATCAAAATATAGTGGACCAAATCCGTTGAGTTTTCAGATTTGGGTATAGGTAGGGGCACCACTGCAATTGATGACCTTGAATATTTTCTGGATTCGCCCCTGAGTGTGCCTTATTGAAGTGATGCTTAACATCCGTTTGGAGCTAGTGCAGGAGGATAGAGCGAGAGCTGACGGCGTGAGCCGGCGCTGACATCACTTTTTGACACGTCACTGGGGAATTAGCTGATATCGGGAATCACTCAAGACATACACTTCGCGGGCAAATATAGATATCAACTATTTGATTGGGTCTTTTAGGCTCTGGTTATTTTTAGACTGAAAAGTGAAAGAATGTGCGCTGTTGCCGTTGGTTGCCATTTAAACAATAAACATTCCTTAGAATAGACGCAAGTTTGATTAACACCGGAACTTTATTTGATAAAAAATCGCTTACTTTTAAAAGAGCTGGGGAGCCGACAGAATACAGATGCTACCACATCCTGTACGCATCTCCTCCTGTTTCTGCGCTGTTATCATTAATCCCAAGCACCACATTTGTTGCGACGTGGGCTGACTTGTGCGTCATGCATGGTATGTTTCGTGGTTGGATCGCACCACCTGCAAGTCCTGCAATAGACCTGAAAGTTTGTGGTCTCACACGTGTCCCACATGGCCCAGAACACGTGCCGAGGCATGTCACGTGCACCGCCCACGTCGGAGCACGTGCGCCGACATTCGTGGTACGGGGGGCACCACGGGAATCGTGTGATCACGGGGTCAACATCGTGAGGTCAGGGTGGCTTTCCATTAGTCAAACTACGCGCAATGTTGCTGAGCTCAGTCCTGTCGCGGCCAAGTTGGCAGCTGGCGGCGACCAGCTGTGGCTAGCTTGGCAGCTGGCGGCGACCAGCTGTGGCTAGCTTGGCAGCTGGCGGCGACCAGCTGTGGCTAGCTTCTCTTTTGAGATGGTTCGGTCCGGTTGTGTCGTGTGACGGAGCTGCGGATGGAGCGGGTTGATTATACGCCGAACGTTTATGAGGTAGGAGCTTTGGACCGTAAATAGTGTTTCGTCATTACTTTGTATTAGTTATTATCGTCGTCTAAGCTGAGATTTTAAACAAGGGTTGATAATTCTTGAAATTCCGCAAAACCACTCTTGGTACTGCTAAAGGGAATGTTTCTCCTTTCTGAAAGTTGTCAAATATACCCTGGTTGTAGTCGAAAATATGAAGTAAGTGCTGCTGAAAACGATGGTGATATTTTTTTCTCTCGAACAGTTACAACTTTATACAAATTAAGGTTTCAAATTTGAAATGATGACGTCATTATTGAGCTATAGGCCGCCGCTGATTGGCTTACAAAGTGGGATTGGCTGACAAAGTGGCTGTCAGCTAATCAGCGGCGGCACTAGCCTAGACCCCATTTTGCAAATGAGAAATTGAATTGCTTAAAAACGGCTAAGTTTTTTGGGGAAATGACCTTAGTATTTTCGACATTTCAATAACGGTCAAAGATAATGGCTATCTCAGTTTAAAACCAACACAAAGGTGAAACATTCCCTCTAATGACAGGTGCAGCAGACCTTCGAAATGTTGGAATGTTGTTGATTCGGCTTCATCGATCACCACAAACACACCATATGTCGAATATTAAATGCAATGTTTTGCTCACATTAAGCACCTCACAACCGCGACATGTTAGCTAGGAGGACGTTCATGTGCAGATTCATCAAAGCACCATTGCAACTAGCATTTGTGTGTGTGCTTTCCCACAAATAGCCAGACCAACGCATTTCCTGGTCCTAAAGCGATCATTTAGCCATGATTTCTCTACACCTAAATCTCGCATATTAATCCTCACTCTCCCTCCCTCCTCCTTCTCATATCATGTTTCTCTCCTCCACTTCATCCCTCGCCTTCTACCCACCAACTCTTCCCATCTCCCGCCACAGCTACCTATCTGTATAACGGTATGTGATTGGCGTTGGGTATTAGCACTTGGCCGCGAATGACCTGCCTACTGACCATAGTGAGGCGCGCACCCATGGCTAATTCCACGAGAAATCTCGGACCATTCGGTAGTCAGTAGTCGTCTTCCACGAGGAATCTCGGACCATTTGGTAGTCAGTAGTCGTCTTCCACGAGGAATATTGGACTTTTCGGTAGTCAGTAGTCGTCTATCAGTAGTCGTCTATCAGTAGTCGTCTATCAGTAGTCGTCTATCAGTAGTCTAGCACGACTTTCCGTTGTCAGGTGAACACATGACGTTGGCAAGTGGCGTCACGCATTAAGCGAAGGCTATCATTTTTCAGGGAGCGACTGCCAGCTGATCGTCTTCAACGGTCACCAACGCTAAACATCGAAGGCTAAAGGTGGTTTCATTCTTAGAAATCACAAAGAAATCGTGACATTTCGGGAAAGGTGTGCATGAACCCTGTTCCTTTTTTCCGTTTCGCCTTGCGTCGACGATGCCCATGGTGCTCCTCACTTCCTGCCTGACGAAATTCCCCGGGGCTATATGCCGTACCTAATGGCCTTCACTGTGTTCCTGAGCTGTCGGCGGACGGAGGAAGCTTTGTTGAGCCAGACGGATTCGCGAAACGACTGTGTTGCGACATGATTACCTCCGTACAGCTGCAATACTCCCCCGTATCCGCCCCGGCCCTGCCCGTGCCCCGCCCCTCCCCCTGGATCCGCCCAGGCCCTGCCCACGCCCTTGCCCCGCCTCTCCCCCTGGATCCGCCCCGCCCCTGCCCACGCCCTGCCCACGCCCTTGCCCCGCCCCTCCCCCTGGATCCGCCCCGGCCCTGCCCACGCCTTGCCCCGCCCCTCCCCCGTATCCGCCCGGCCCTGCCCACGCCCTTGCCCCGCCCCTCCCCCTGGATCCGCCCCGCCCCTGCCCACGCCCTGCCCACGCCCTTGCCCCGCCCCTCCCCCTGGATCCGCCCCGGCCCTGCCCACGCCTTGCCCCGCCCCTCCCCCGTATCCGCCCGGCCCTGCCCACGCCCTTGCCCCGCCCCTCCCCCTGGATCCGCCCCGGCCCTGCCCACGCCCTTGCCCCGCCCTCCCCCTTGTAGCCTTGTAGAGGATAATAAGCTAAAAATGCTATTCATTCAATTTAGCATTACGACGAACTGATGACGATGACTTCGTTATGACGATGACTACCGATGTGACGCCGCGAAGCGGCGTGGAAATGTTAAGTTTAGGTCCTGGAAAACGAAATGTTAATATTGGAACCAGACCGTGAGGTGAGATGGCTTGGGGAGATGGTCCTGGCCTGTTTCCACTATTAGCTCTTCGGTCCAGCAAATTGTGCACCGCTGGAGCAGCTTCCGGGTGCCGATCTCCTCGTCTTTGCGTTCGTGTCGCCGTTTTCGGAACTCGGCAAACTAGCTAAACATTTAGCCTGCTTGAAACTTAAAAGTGAATATTGTATGAAGGGAATGGGCCCTGGGGCCAGTAATTACCGTCAAGGAGAGCCTCTGCCAGACACTTATTGAAATTCTTTTTCCCATTTTCCAAATTTGTATAAGCAATTGCGAAACTTGTGTCATGCCGCGAAGCGGCGCGACATTTTCCAGGTTTTGACAGTTGGATTTTTAATGCACTGCAAAGGCAATTTTACGATAAATTGTTAATTTTTCCCGCAAAAAGTTTGTGTGTGTGTGGGGAGGGGGTCGACCCCTCCCCTCCCCCGCCTTCTAAAAGTGGGGGGAGTTTTCCCAGACTTCCCCCGTCCCGTCGGCGACGCCCCTGGTTGACACATATTGCAGCATACACTCTCCTGAGAGGAAAATGGTTAAATTGTTTTGTACTACCACCTGCTATAGCTGGCTATAGCTGCTATAGCTGGAGCGCCTGCTAGCCGTGGTCGGCGCGGTCATAATGAGCGGTTATGTGCTGTACTCTGACCCACATGGTGCAATGTTTTCTTGGGTTTAAAAATAGTAATTTGATAAGTGATGCGTTTTTGAAATCGGGAGGGGGGGGGGGCTTCCCGATTCCAAAAACGCATCACTTATCAAATTACTATTTTTAAACCCAAGAAAACATTGCACCATGTGGGTCAGAGTACAGCACATAACCGCTCATTATGACCGCGCCGACCACGGCTAGTATGCGCTCCAGCTATAGCAGGCGTTCCAGACGACGGCTAGCAACCCCTGGGCAGGCTTGAGGGCCCCGTTCACAGACTCAATGGCACTCTGGTGGATAAGCTCGGGAGGGCCCTGGACCGAATCTAATGGCCCCCAGGCAGGTTCAAGAGGCCCCTGAACAGACTCAATGGGACCCTGGGCAAGCTTGAGAGGCCCCTGGGCAGGTTCGAGAGGCCCCTGAACAAACTCAATGGGCCCGTGGGCAAGCTCGAGAGGCCTCTGGGCAGGCTCTAATGGTCCCTGGGAAGGTTCGAGAGGCCCCTGAACAGACTCGATGGGCCTCTGGGAAAACTATAATGGGCCCGTGGGCAGTTTCAAGAAGCCCCGAAACAGACTAATGGGCCCCTGGCCAGACTCGAGAGGCCCCTGAACATACTCGATGGGCCCCTGGACATGCTCGAGAGGCCACTGGACAGGTTTGTTGGGCCGTGGGTGGACTCAATGGGCCACTGGACAAGTGGACATGCTCTAGAGGCCCCTGGGCAGCTTTTTGGGGCCCCTGAGTGGGCTCAATGGGCCCCAGGGCATGCTCGAAAGGTCCCTGAGCATGTTTTTGCGCCCTTAAGTGGGCTCAATGGGCCCCTGGGCATGCTCGAGAGGCCTCTGGACAGTTTTTGGGCCCCCCGGTGGGCTCAATGGGACCCTGGACATACCCAAGAGGCCCCCTGGGCCGGCTTCAAAATCCCTTCAGTGTTTGAGGGCCCTTGACATGCACCAGAGTGACCTTTGCCTGGTTTGAGGGCTCCTCTGTGAATTTGTGAAAGCCATTTAGCAAATGCAAATAGTATCTGGGCCAATCTCGGCGGGGCCCCTGTGGCCAGTAAGGGGGGGGGGGGGGCAATTGCCCCTTTCCCCCCCCCCCCCCCCCCTGGCTGCGCCCCTGGTCTAAGGACCCGTTTTGCTGCGTGGTGGCCCCAAGACCGAATCATGGATCCGCCTCCGGCCCCGCCCCCTGCCTCCATACGAACCTAAAGTTTAAACACAGCTCGCCCAACCTTCAGAAGCACCTGTTGAACACAGCTGCAGCGGTGCCGTGGGCGATAGCAGCGCACCTGCCGGCGTATACCGGAACCACCATGTCGCGCCGCCACGGCCCAGGGTAATAGAACAACGGGTAGAACAGTAAGGAATGTAACGCCCAAATGAATTAGACAAGATAATTTTTTTTATCGTAACTGTTTTGTCTATTATAAATTAAAGGTATTGTTTGCTATCAATAACTTTTATTTCCATAAATTATATCTTTATTTATTGAATTAAACGCCAGAAAATATACGAAGTAGTAGTCAAAGAAGTGTATTTGCAGTACATGTAGTAGCATTTGGAAGCGGTCATATTACATTCTACTACGAATGAGTAGTCGAAGTAGTGTATATTTCAGTACTGTAGTAGCATTTGGAAGCTGTCAGCGGTCGTTCCGACATTTTTTAACCCCCAAGCCCATTTCAAGGAAATAGTTAACCTTCAACATGGGGTTTTGAACTGAGATAGCAGATTTGTAGAGCAGATCTAAAAATGGGTTGTGGTGAAATAATTGTCTCCCTACGTTAAGTAATTTCGACACAGGACTAGTAGCCCCGGTTTCATGTCCGCTGTTCCGGGCAACGATCGGGATATGAACGCTCACCGCCGAAGGCACGTACACTCTCTGGCACGTAGCCTCTGATCACGACGCCTCGTTAATATACGCTCAGCCGCCCGGGCGGCGCGGCGGCCCCTTGTCAGAGACTGTACTTGGCGTCAGGCGGAGCGGGGCGGAGCCAGAACGCCAGCTGCTATCGTACGATTTATCGTGAAATGCAAAGAGAAACTTACTTCTTTCTCCACATATATCCATCAGTTATCCAAACCAAAGTCATATTCGTAGTTTTGAGCTCAAGATGCACCTTATGGTTGAATTTCAAGACAACTTTCAAGGTAACCTATTCCCTTTAACACCTTTACGCCCGAAATATCGAAAAATGATAAATAGAAATGTTGTAGCTAAGGCTTGTAGCTATCTGTTCTAGAAGTCGGATTTAAAATATATACCATAGGTTACGAGCCAGCCTCGTCTGAAAATCATCCATTTAACATGGGGACCCTATGGTGTAGTAGGTTTTTGACGCCCAAACGCCTGAGTGCTGCCAACTGTTACTGGTGGGGCTGCCTCGGCCCTCCGCCGGCGGCTCTGCTGCGTTTTTTTTTTAGCGCTCGGCGGCGCGGCGGCGGCCGGCCCCAGGACGGGAACGCTATGTATGTACCGCCCGGCCTGAGACACTAGCTGACTACGCCGTCCAGTGCAGTGGTGGCGGTACGGTTTGCCTGATTTACGGGCGAGTAAGCACGCCTGTCAGCGGGTCTGGGTTCGGCACCAGGCGCGCCGGTCTCCATGTTTACTCTGACGGGGCCCGGCGTGGTGGTCACTCGCTCTCCAGAAGCGTGCTGCGCTGTGCTGCGCTGTGCTGCGGTCTCGGCTCCATGCCGCCGCCGGGCTTCGTTTGACAAGGCGTGTATGGGCTGAGGGCGGAGTTGTGGGGTCAGGGTGATGGGGGAGGCTGGACACGGCCTCGTGCGATGGTTGTGCTGGAAGGAGGAGGGCTGACGGATTCGTTCGGTCGCGGGGGCTTCGTTCGACCTTCTATGAAACAGCGGTCAATTTGCTAACAACGACACGGCCTCGCACACTGCACAATGCACATGCTGTGAAATAAGCGGTGTGTGCAATGACAGCGAGTATTGATCTGCACCCGTGATCACTTGACATGGTTCGAAAGAGCATTTCGCTCTGTAACTGGGAGGAAATGGGATTCATGCATGTGTGAAAAGAAATAAAGGATTATGTCGTGAGAATAGGAATGCAGTCATTATGAAATTATGGTCAATGCCCGCAATAGTTGGTCTAGGTCTGGCTGTGTTACTTCACATCTGCCTGGTACCGTGTCGCATCTGGACTATTCCCATCATAAAACGGCCGTCATAAAAAGTCAGTCTAGACAGCCTAGACCCATCCGGAACACGGCTGCCTAAAGCCAGTCTAGACAGGCAATACAACCATCCGGAACACTGCAGCGTCGTCCTCGGCCGATTTCCCTGGCTATATCGCTTCGCTATCGTCCCCATTGTTACGGTTCTTGCGTCGCGTTCGTTGGCATTGAGCGCACAGCGGTTCCTTCTGTGCCCAGAGGCCTCTTGATGTCTCGCACGCCGCTCACTCCGCCCCCGGCAGTGGATGGCCCCAGGCGGCAGACGCCACCCACATTCCTCTGGGCGCCGGCTGCCGGACCGATATTAACCTTCGCTCTACGGGAGCTTTTTCACCTTCGCCCTACGGGGGGGGGGGGGGGGGGGCTGGCTGGCTGGCTGGCTGACAGGCCTCTGCTAACTTCCAAACCAAGCAACTTACAGCAATGCGGTAAGAACCAGCATGTTGCCTGTCATGAGAGGAATCTAACAGTATGCGAATGTTAGGTTTCAGGTCAACGGGTGACCTTCCAGGTCAAGTGAATGACCTCGGATTTACCACGTCCAGAACAGTGATTTTGCTCTTCAGAAAACCTCAAAATTAGAAATTGATCAATGTAAATACAAAAAGCATGTGCCTAAACCAGTTTTGGCTCAGAAATACAGAAAAGGTAATTATTTGTTCGTATCTTGTCAAAAAAAGTCAAAAAAAAGTTATTAAAAAAATGACGTCATCAGTTTCTTACACTTAAGGAGCCATCACTCAGTCAAAAATGAAGATATTGCTTTGAAATTTGGTATGGGTATTGTCCATACTCAGTTCTCTCACACGTATTCCGGTTTTTCTAACATCTTTGAAAAATTTATTTTGTGGGGATTTTGCCAAAAAATCAGTTTTTTTTTTAATTTTAGGGATCAAAAACCCAAACTTTTGAAAATCCGAGATTGCCATTTTAAAGAAAATGCCATTTTGTATCTTTGGTGGATTGTGTTTGCAATTTCCTTTAAAACTCTGTTTTCTACCATTTTTCAAATATTTATCGTTTTTCCACCAACATGACGTCATCAAAACATGATTATCTCCCAAGCTACTCTTTGTTTTATTCACTCATCACTACTTAACAATTTCAATTATATTTTTACAGCATACGTATAATTGATGTAAACTCAGCTATCGAAAATTTCAGCAAGATGCGCCGCATGTGTAAAAAGTTATTCAAGAAAAATATCGGGGGGCCTGTCAGGCCCCCCCCCCCCCCCCCCGTAGGGCGAGGGTTAACCCCTGCGGGCGGCCAGAATTACGTTAACCTGCGGGGGAGGGGGAGATTCTGCCCCCCCCCCCCCCCCAGAGATCTCGAGAGCCGCTCGGTCGATTTCGATGGGGATTCGATGGCCATTCGATTCGTCATGACAAGATCTCTCTTTTTGGACCCGAAATTTATTTGTTGTTCGAAAATGGGACCCAGGGGGCAAAAAAATACGAAAATGTTGGGTGTTTTTTGAAAGTTCATTGCGGCCATTTGGTTTGACCGATTTTCATGCCCCAAAGGTTTATGAGCTTCAAATGTACTAGTCTTCAATATATCAAAGGACCACAACAAAATACAAAATCATAGGCGTATTCAGGGGATGTAAAATGGGGATTAAAAAAACGTGCTGTTCGTGATTGTATGGGACATGAACGGCACATGTGGGCATTATATGCTGTGATTTGTTAAATTTAATATATTGCGCATAGGCGGACTAATTTGAAGTTGGACCTAATTTGAAGGAGGGTATCGCCTCCCATGTTTTGTACCTGATTGCGCCTCTGCCCCCAAAATATGTACAATCCCAGTAGCTATGCTGTATATTGCATTGACATTGTTTCTGATGCATTTATTGCACTGCAAACCACGAAGGAAGTATGCGCCGCAAAAACGCATTCGTAACACCCACCCCAAAACAGGAGCCTGACACCGCCTCTGCTGGACCGATTTTTCTCTCAAAATTTTGACTACACGCGCCATTCAATTTTGGGGAAAGTCATACAGTTTCAGGACGCTAGGCCTTACGGTTTAGAAGCGGCAAGTAAGAAACTACCGGGGGGGGGGGGGGGGCAGAATCTGCCCCCCGCAGGGAATAGGGTTAACACACTGATTACGGGATGCTCGCCGTCCGCCGCCGCCCGCCGGGCTACGTCCGCCTTCCGCCTTCCGCCTTCCGCCTTCCGCCTTCCGCCCGCACTGCCGTCCGCCGCCCACCGCCGCCTCTACCGCCTCCACCGCCTCCACCGCCCGCGGTTCTTCCGGAGGCTCTCACGTTGCCGTTAGATGCCGGTCGGAAGGGGCGGTAGCGGGATGCGTTAGGTATGCCGGAATGGCGTACCTAACGCATCCCGGTGGCGGGCGTCATGGGAAGGGATGGGATGCGCTGTTGCCGCATGGGATTGTGGTGATACTTGGGGTTCTGGTGATGTGTCCTATTGTACACAGGCGCTGTGAACGATAGCGTTGTTACTGTGCACGATAGCGTTGTAACTGAACGATAGCGTTGTAACTGTGAACGATAGCGTTGTAACTGTGAACGATAGCGTTGTAACTGAACGATAGCGTTGTTACTGTGAACGATAGCGTTGTAACTGTGAACGATAGCGTTGTAACTGTGAATCATAGCGTTGTAACTGTGAACGATAGCGTTGTAACTGTGAACGATAGCGTTGTAACTGTGAACGATAGAGCGGCCACTTTCGAAGCGCCTTTTGGCCAGGTGATGTGTTTTGATTGTTTTTGCGTTCGGCATTTTATTTACCATTGACGGACACGACCTACGGCCGGTGGTAATTTACCATTGACGGACACGACCTACGGCCGGTGGTAATTTACCATTGACGGACACGACCTACGGCCGGTGGTAATTTACCATTGGCAGACACGACCTACGGCCGGTGGTAATTTACCATTGACGGACACGACCTACGGCCGGTGGTAAAAGCTGCTAACGGGTCAGGCGATGCAGTCAGAGGCTGGCTGGATTGGGAACATTCTTGGGGAACATTGAACTTATATTAATCCTACCAGTGACGTGACGGACGCCTCATCTGACGCCGTACAGTCACGAACCACCGCCATCACCTGCCAATGAAGTGGGAAGGTCAGCCTGGTTCATAGACCCTGACCCTGGCCTCTTGAGAGGCTTCCGATAGCGAATGCCTAAGCTCACGCAAATCTATCCACTCTTAAATACCGGCTAATTTTGTTTGTTGTAAAGTTGATTTTGTCTGGGTTTGCCGTTCAGGACATCCCTGACAGCTGTTTATCTTCAACGATGGCCGATCTTAGCACCTGTAAGTGACGCTACATTTGACCTGTAAGTGGCGCTACATTGAGCATGAGAACGTGCGGTCCGTTGGTGAGTATTTCCACCACCGTTTCGCAAAAATACATGTGTATTCGGAGGCAGCTGAAAACTCAAAGGTCATCCCAGCAATCGCATCAGTCCCATCAGTCCCTCTTAAGGACTCAGGTATTTCCTCGACAGTCATAGGTACAGGCTTAAAGAACGACAGTCATCGGCAACTGATAGCCCGACAAGATTAATGCCGTCGACGTGGTCACATTTCACCATAATCGCTCGCTAAATGTTCACCCGACCAACTCATGGGACCTTGCCTTTGAGGTTAAGTTGCGTGCAGGCACTGCAATTTGCTCAATCGTCGCGCCCTTAAAGGGATATTGCCACCTCCGGAGGATTTCTAAAAAGCAACTTAAATGAATAGTGGGAATCAACAATCATGTATGCTCAAGCTCAAACTTGCTCCTGCAGCACTTAAAGCAGTGTATCGGCAAAACATTTTGTATTTATTTCTGACTCCAAAACGTTGGTCCCAGCTGTGTTCAGTACTAGATTCATGATGGCCGCTCTCGTCCAGTTTGGCTGTGGTATTGGCGCCCGCCCAAAGCCGAAGCGTACGAATTCGCCGAGACTTGACCTTGAAAAGTCTATCTGTGTTATAAGGTCACATAACTCTTACGGTCCCAAAGTCGAGCCATAGAAATGCTTGCTGTTTTATTATGAAAGAGGCTAAGGTTGTTGAAAATATAATTAACTGCATACGCTTTTTAATTTTAAAGTGCACTGACGGAATGGTGATGTTGAGTTTGCAGCATTCAAAAGAAAATAACAGTCCGCAAAGAAGTGGTTCTAAATAGTGATGTGGCGACTCCAATTTTACGAATGCTTGGCAATTTTACGAATGCTTGAATGATGCAAATGTATTTTTTGATCTAATGGGGGGAGTTTCGGGAACCAAATTTTGCAGGTGAAATCGGACACGCTTAATCGACCGATACACACCACAAACTCCATATTGGCCTGGGAGGTGGCAATGCCCCTTTAAACTCCAAATATCGAACTGCAAGTTGCACAATACCAAGTCGCCAGGAGTGAATACACGATCTCGCATAAACCTAACGATTCGTATTGCTTGACAAGGCAATTCATAGATACCAGTATCTATGATTTATGAAGTTCAACCATGTAGCGAGCATTCCATCTGTCAATCGTATGCTGTGGCGATCGGTATTCCATGGCTGAGCGAAACCTGGGGACAGAGACTTCTGTCTTCATGGAGCAACACCAGTCGACTTTCTGCCCGAAAGTCGACTCTCTGTCCGACATTCGGCTTTCTGCCCCCCGAATTATCCACGTAAGGAAGACTGAAGAGTGGAGGCGGATGAAGACCTCTCTTTGAAAGGTCACCGTCTCCAAATGGCCGGGCTTTGCTTGGAAATGCCCACCCAGTTGGATGTCCATCTCCCATTCTCTCTGCCTCCTTGACTGCAGTTCAGCGTAACCTGGCTTTCTGCCATTGGAGACAGCGGTTACCAAATCGGTATGTGGAGTATAGAGTCGCTCGAGACAGCGGTTACAAAAGCGGCTAGTGCGGTATAGAGTGTCAGCTGCGGTGTCAGCCAGGCAGCGGCGCCTCTATCTTGACGGAGGCAGGCAGATACGCCAGGCCTCCGACCATAAATCCGTGCGGTCGTGGCGCACGTGACGCACAGCCCGTGGTTATGCAATGAGGCTCGTGTTATCAATATATCACGCCTCTGGGACCGTATCAGCGTTGCAGGCTACCCCCGCGTGCTGATAGTGGGATGCTTAAAGCAAGCTCCTTCGTGTCTGTTATGAGGCATGTGAGCGACTTCGTGTTTCGACCCGGAGCGATAAGGTCGTATGTCAGCTGGCTCCTTCGTGTCTGTTATGAGGCATCTGGGCGACTTCGTGTTTCGACCCGGAGCGATAAGGTCGTTTGTCAGCTGGCTCCTTCGTGTCTGTTATGAGGCATGTGGACGACTTCGTGTTTCGACCCGGAGCGATAAGGTCGTATGTCAGCTGGCTCCTTCGTGTCTGTTATGAGGCATGTGGGCGACTTCGTGTTTCGACCCGGAGCGATAAGGTCGTATGTCAGCTGGCTCCTTCGTGTCTGTTATGAGGCATGTGAGCGACTTCGTGTTTCGACCCGGAGCGATAAGGTCGTTTGTCAGCTGGCTCCTTCGTGTCTGTTATGAGGCATGTGGGCGACTTCGTGTTTCGACCCGGAGCGATAAGGTCGTTTGTCAGCTGACTCAGCCCGGTGACTGCTCCTTATCGGCCTCCCAGCAGTCTGATGATCGCCCGTCAACACTTCAGCGATGGCTTCACAAGTGGTGTGACGTCATCACGCTGACTGTGACGTCAGACACTGCTCCAACAATCGCTGCTGGCCACAAGAGTGGTGTGACGTCGTGATATTGGTCACGGAGGCACGTGCGCTATGCGTGCTTGTGTGTTCCGGCTCTTGTACAATATAGTAACTTCCAAGTTTTTAAGACGTGTTATGGTCTTATGAGCATACGATGCCACCCAGTACATCATTACCTTTCATAGCGTCACATTACTTCATTTTTATAATCATCTAGCCAGAATGATTACGGAATTTATCTGTCACTTTCCAGCATGCATCATATACCGCATACATTTACATAATGTTAAGGATACGAACCTACGGAGTGTCTCAGCTCCGACTTCAGGGGCTTTCCTTCCGCACATCCGACATCAATCCGTCCGTTTCCAGATTACAGTGGCTTCCATCATCAGCTCTGACGTGATACATCCGTCCGCTTTCGGAGATACCGTTTGGTCCAGTATCCCACCTTCAGCACTGCTGACGTAATATAGCACCTCTGACGGCATACATCCGTCTGTTTTCAGAGCACCAATGGCTACATGCCGGCGCACTCGCCCGGCTCCCATGGCAGCAGCTCACACGGGTCCTACGGCTCACACAAGGACGTAAAGGACGCGGAACTGAGCAAAACCAACCTGTACATCCGCGGTCTGGGCCCCAACACCACTGATGAGGACCTGAGGAACATGTGCCATGGACTGGGCCAGATCAACTCCACCAAGGCCATCATCGACAAGTCAACTGGACAGTGCAAAGGTGGGTCCAACTCCGCTACAATCTTCCAGCTTACCTCTCCAGTCGCTGCGCTTAAAGCGAGATATCCACCTTTTCCCACACAAATGGAGTTAGCATGCTGTTTAACTGTTAATACACGAATTCAGTAAATTAGCCTCCCTACGCATTTCTATTTATCACGAAGGTATGCAATATGTTTCCTGCATCTTTTCCGAATGTGCAAAACAAATGTATGAACAATTAACAATCATTTGAAAAAAGGTGCATTGAAATCGGCAGTTTAGCTTGGCACCGGCCGGCCGGTGCCAAGCTAAACTACGGCGACCTATTTAGTGTCGGCGATTTGTTTGCAAGTGCCCATCCAACAACGTTGAACAGATTGATGCAAAAGCGCCAGATGTTGCGCTTTCCAATAGTGGAGGGAAAATACTGATCATTAATTTTCCCAAACTTCCAACTTTGAATTAGGGAATCATTTTATTTAATTCTTAAATTTATATCAAACATTTTAATACCATAACGGTAGCCAAATAAGTTGTTGTTAACAAAACAAAGGGTGATTATCTCCCTTTAAAACCCTGAAACCTCATTGGTAGATGCGGCGCCCATAAACCGATATCATGATGATCCTCATCACTAGGGGCTCGAGTTAGGGTCACATGGCTGTTTTATGGCCTTGGGGACACCCGTGATCGGAGTAAACTCTGTTCTGAGAATGGGATGATGGGGGTCCGGATGGCTCGCTGGTATGATGGGGGTCCGGATGGCTCGCTGGTATGATGGGGGTCCGGATGGCTCGCTGGTATGATGGGGGTCCGGATGGCTCGCTGGTATGATGGGGTCCGGATGGCTCGCTGGTATGATGGGGGTCCGGATGGCTCGCTGGTATGATGGGGGTCCGGATGGCTCGCTGGTATGATGGGGGTCCGGATGGCTCGCTGGTATGATGGGGGTCCGGATGGCTCGCTGGTATGATGGGGGTCCGGATGGCTCGCTGGTATGATGGGGGTCCGGATGGCTCGCTGGTATGATGGGGGTCCGGATGGCTCGCTGGTATGATGGGGGTCCGGATGGCTCGCTGGTATGATGGGGGTCCGGATGGCTCGCTGGTATGATGGGGGTCCGGATGGCTCGCTGGTATGATGGGGGTCCGGATGGCTCGCTGGTATGATGGGGGTCCGGATGGCTCGCTGGTATGATGGGGGTCCGGATGGCTCGCTGGTATGATGGGGGTCCGGATGGCTCGCTGGTATGATGGGGGTCCGGATGGCTCGCTGGTATGATGGGGGTCCGGATGGCTCGCTGGTATGATGGGGTCCGGATGGCTCGCTGGTATGATGGGGTCCGGATGGCTCGGCTGGTAGAGCGTTGGGCCAGGAATTCATAGGTTCCGGGTACGAGTCTGGCTACCGGTGAGGTCCTTCGCCCCCCCCCCCCCCCCCCTGGCCGCTTGGGTCGGCGTGAGGGACCCTGACGAAGACGGTAGTTGCATCGTCATAAAGCCATCAGATCGGATCAGGTCGGCAGACTCAGATCGGTAGACTCAGATCAGATCAGATCGGATCAGGTCGGCAGACTCAGATCGGTAGACTCAGATCAGATCAGATCGGATCAGATCGGCAGACTCAGATCGGTAGACTCAGATCAGATCAGATCGGATCAGATCGGCAGACTCAGATCGGTAGACTCAGATCAGATCAGATCGGATCAGATCGGCAGACTCAGATCGGTAGACTCAGATCAGATCAGATCGGATCAGATCGGCAGACTCAGATCGGTAGACTCAGATCAGATCAGATCGGATCAGATCGGCAGACTCAGATCGGTAGACTCAGATCAGATCAGATCGGATCAGATCGGCAGACTCAGATCGGTAGACTCAGATCAGATCAGATCGGATCAGGTCGGCAGACTCAGATCGGTAGACTCAGATCAGATCAGATCGGATCAGATCGGCAGACTCAGATCGGTAGACTCAGATCAGATCAGATCGGATCAGATCGGCAGACTCAGATCGGTAGACTCAGATCAGATCAGATCGGATCAGGTCGGCAGACTCAGATCGGCACTCAGATCTCAGATCAGATCGGATCAGGTCGGCAGACTCAGATCGGTAGACTCAGATCAGATCAGATCGGATCAGGTCGGCAGACTCATATCGGCAGACTCAGATCAGATCAGATCGGATCAGGTCGGCAGACTCAGATCGGTAGACTCAGATCAGATCGGATCAGGTCGGAAGACTCAGATCGGTAGACTCAGATCAGATCGGATCAGGTCGGCAGACTCAGATCGGTAAACTCAGATCAGATCAGATCGGATCAGGTCGGCAGACTCAGATCGGTAGACTCAGATCAAATCAGATCGGATCAGGTCGGCAGACTCAGATCGGTAAACTCAGATCAGATCAGATCGGATCAGGTCGGCAGACTCAGATCGGTAGACTCAGATCGGATCAGATCGGCAGACTCAGTTTGACGGACGGCAGTTGCACGTGACGCGAGGGCAAGCCTGAGAGCGGCCTGCGAGGGCAGGCCTGAGAGCGGCCTGCGAGGGCAGGCCTGTGGGCGGCCTGTGAGCGGCCTGCGAGGGCAGGCCTGTGGGCGGCCTGCGAGGGCAGGCCTGTGAGCGTCCTGCGAGGGCAGGCCTGTGGGCGGCCTGCGAGGGCAGGCCTGTGAGCGGCCTGCGAGGGCAGGCCTGTGGGCGGCCTGCGAGGGCAGGCCTGTGGGCGGCCTGCGAGGGCAGGCCTGTGAGCGGCCTGTGAGCGGCCTGCAACTGCCGAGGGTACCCGACAGCAGTGGCATCGGCAGCTGCCGGGCCGCACTGCCGGGCCGCACTGCGACAGCCAGCCGGATCCATCATCCTGTTTGCCCTTGAGAATCCGGCGAGACGTGACAGATAAACACGCACAGCGGGAACATAATGGAGATCTTATTCGGCCGAAGCAGACACACTTTTATATACACAGCGTAAGAATTACTTCCAGCAAGAGCTTAACCACGTTCCGCAAATTTTGGGAGGGGGACAGGGGCATTCTGAAGTCGATTCTTTCCATGCAACGCCCATAGGCGTAATGTTCAAAGTAAACAAAATGGGGGGAGCACGTCCCCCCCCCCTGTCCCTGCCATGGGATCCACCACCGGGGGGGGGGACATGTCCCCCCAACTTCAAAGTGGGGGGACAGAGTGTCTTTTGTCCTCTCCCCCCCCCAACTTTGAGCACATGACACTGCCCTCAAATTGCAAGCACTTCAAACAGAACACACCTCAAGCACCTTCAATAGTAAGAATACAGTTATCCAGGGAATAAAATCAAAATTTTCGCGCCGCGCAATTGCAATACACATTCAATTGTATGTGCATTTAAACAAAACAGTATGGCCGGGTCGGCGCGCTAGACGGGCGACCCCCGGCCACTCCGCACTGTCTTCTGATTAATCGGGGAATTCGACACCCTGCTTCGTGAAATTTAGTGTCTACGTGCTCTTATCTTCTAGTTCATCTGCGTGCTACACCATATAAACTGTGAGTTGTGTTTTCGATCTATTATCTACCTCAGAAGATTTGTGATTTGAAACCTGCGTGAACAACCAAGCCGGAAGACAGAAACCTCGGTCTGTGTCAGAAAGTGTGTGAACGCTTCAAGATTTGTTTCAAATAAGTGTCTTTTTTCTCTATGGTGCGGCAGTGATATTACGTGCTCGAAATATTGCATTTCTTCAAGAGTCCTGCTTCAATGTTCTAGAACTACTTTTTCCAACGCATACCAACGCAACAGAGTGGACGAACACCACCAGCCCTGGCCATCGCCATGGCAACCCCCTTGACCAGGGGACAGCCGCCGCAGTGCCGCCCGGCTAAAGTCAACAAATGCCAGGCGGTCAAACGGTCACCGGGGCACGTTCCCGGCGGCCGGCGCGGCGGGGAACCCGGGGCGGGTGGCGGGCCCGCCGAGCGAGAGAGAGAGGGAGCAGCGACCAGCCGACTGCTCTCGGCACTGGGGACCCCAATGGGCCCTGTCGTGTAGTGTGCCAACAACCGCCCGTCACCACGATAGAGACAGAGACGCAAGTCAGAGACGAGCCGCCGACGCCCGCTACTCCGTCAGACCGAGCGGCGGCGGTGGCCGCGACTACCAGCGAGCGGCCGGGGCCGGCGCTCGCCGCAACCGACCGACAACAAGATCGGCACACCTTGCAAGGGGAGGCCGCCACAGCACCTCTGGTCAGCGCTGCCGGCCAGCATCCGGTTGCACAGGCGCACAACGCAATTGAAGTGACACGCCAACCTCATGGCTCTGATACGATTGGCCTTATCCATCATGGCGTTGAACATTTTAAGCCTAAAACCTAAGATTTTAGACCTCCATCATGATTTATCATTATTAAATTGTGATATTGCTGTGCTCACAGAAACATGGCTTCGCCCCGAAACTTGCTCACGCTTCGTCACGTTCCCGGGGTTTTCTCTGCACCGTGCCGACCGTCCAGACGGTAGTGGTTACGGGGGAATAGCTGTACTGATAAAAAACAATTTGAAAGTAAAACCACTTAAATCAGTTGTAGGTGCCAAAAACGACGGCAAAATAGAAACGTTTTGGTTACAAGTCAGTAACTCGCACGGTCGTCGTTTTAACCTAGGTTGCGTATATAGACCTCCTCGACACACCGTAGCCGCCATATCAGCCGACCTCGATTTTCTTGAAACTCAAGTGCAACGCGTGTTTCTTTCGTCCACTGACAATATTGTAATAACTGGCGACCTTAACTGCAACCTTCTAGCGTCCGACAACGATATATGTAAATCGAGATTTAATCAGTTCCTAGACAGCCTGGCCCTGCACCAGCACGTGACTAGTCCCACATACGAGTCTGGATCTCTACTTGATGTGTTTGTGTCCAATACGGGAAACTTTTTGAGTGACGTATCTGTCTGCCCATGTCCCTATAGTGATCACTGTATCATCCAAGCTGAATTGTCCATCCCCAAGCCTCGCCGTAAGCCGATTTTCGTCTCATCTAGGCGCCTACATCGCATTAATATATCGGCTTTTCACGCTGCTCTCAGAGCCACTGACTGGAGTGGAGTGTTCTCACGCGTGGAAGTGTCAGACCAGTGGTCTGCATTCATAAATTGTCTCCTCCCCATCCTCGACCATCACGCACCTCTAAAACGTATCAAAATTCGTAACCCTTCCGCTCCCCCTGTATCTGACACCACTCGCAGCCTGATGGCACAGCGTCGCAGACTTCTTGTCCATAGTGGTAGGACCCCTGAGTTCATTGCGCTTAACAAACAGGTCCGTTCTGCCATTCGTCACGACACAAGGCAGGACATCGCCAGGAGAGTGCGTGAGCTGGGTCCTACCACCATATTTCGGAATGTACGTCAAATCATCGCGGGCAAGAAGTCTGCCGACCGCATCGTGCCAGAGGCCACCCCTGACGAGCTAAACCAGTACTTTGTGGGCGTTGGTCCCCGGGTTGCGAGTGAGGTCCGGGCCAGGGGTGAGCCCCCCTCTCTCCCTGTCCGTCTACCTCGTGTCGGCACATGTGCCTTCAAACTACAGCCTATCTCTCTGTCCGCTCTCCGGTCCTTCCTCAACTCAATGAAAAATTCAGGGGCCTGTGGTGCTGACGGCATCTCTATTCAGGTAGTAAAGCTTTGCTTTGCTGCTATCGGCTCCGTTTTACTCCATATCATCAATACTAGCCTATCTTCCGGCGAATACCCAGCGCCCTGGAAACATTCCATTATTCATCCAATACACAAAGCCGGCAGCCAGTCCGAAGCTTCCAATTTTCGCCCTATCTCCATTGTATCTGCCTTCCCAAAGCTCATTGAGCGTATTGTGCAACGTCAGCTTTACTCATACATGTCGGATAACCACCTGTTCTCCTCATCCCAGCACGGGTTCCGCTCCCTGCTCTCTACTGAGACCGCCCTTCTGACTGTTTCTGATCACATCCTCTCGGCTATTGACCACCAGGAACTCACCCTTCTCTGTCTCCTCGATTTATCCAAGTGCTTCGATGTCATCGACCATTATATGCTCCTCTCTAAACTACGTACATATAACATCTATCCCACCTGGTTTACATCATACCTCTGCGGTCACACTCAGTCTGTCTGTACGGCTGATGGGAGTGGGAACCTTCATTTCTCCAGACCTCTCCCCAACTCTATCGGAGTTTTTCAAGGCTCGTCTCTTGGGCCTTTACTTTTTCAAATATTCGCTAACGATATGTGCCTGTTCGCGGGGATGCTCATGTGGTCCAGTACGCTGATGACACTCAAATTTTGTTATCCGGCAAAAAACACCAACTCAATGATCTGGTCAGTAAATTGGAGGACACCCTGAGTGCACTTGATACCTGGTTTCACTCTCATGGTCTCAAAGTAAATACAAGCAAGACCGAATTAATAGCGTTCGGATCCCGCCAAAATTGTCGCGACCTTTACCCTGTTGCTGTTCAGTTCCGCGAAGACATAGTACAAGAGAGCCCATACGTCAAAAATTTAGGTGTTCTGTTTGATAAGCACTTCACATGGGACTCACACGTGTCTTCCCTGGTAAAAAAAATGTAGTGGTATCCTCATTGGGCTATCGCACGTGCGGCACAGCATCCCCCGCGAGCTGTTGCCCCTTCTTGTAAATGCCTTGGTCGTTTCACACGTTCGGTACTGTTTAGCAGTATTTGGCAATGGCTCGCAGAGGAACATACAACGCCTTGACAAAATTCTAAATTTTGCCCTTCGTGTCATATCTGGCAAACGTAAATTTGATCACATCTCTGACGTGCGAGCTGAGCTTGGCAGGCCCACTGCCCAGCAGCTATACAGACAGCACTCCCTAAATCTACTACACAAAATTCGAAACACCGGGGAACCACAGGCTCTTGCTTCCCAGCTTCATGTCAATTCTGATCTCCGCTCCCGCTCTACGCGACAGAACTCTGACCTGGCCCTTCCACGCGTGAGGACAGAGGCTGGCAAGCGCCGATTTCTATATCATGTTGTGCAAAATTACAATGAGCTGCCTTTAGCGACACGTCACTCAGCCATGCCCGCATTCAAAAGAGCGATACAGAACATGCCTCAACCAGAGTAGCCTGATGTAATGTGCGTGTGAGAGCATTGCAGTGTATGTGATGTAATGTGTATGTGAGAGTATTGAAGTATGTGCCGTATGGGAGTATGTGCTGTAGTGAAACTGTCTTCATTTTATATTAGGATGAGTGTATCATTCGTGTTGTCCATGCTTGTATGTGGCTCCGGAATAGCCCGCTTCGGCGTGGATGGGGTCCAACGTCAAATACAAATACAAATACAAAACTACAAATTCGCACCGTTTCGCGGCGCATTTATGTTTTGTTTATATGTTACTACTTTCCTATATAATTGGGCAAAATAGTTCGCTTTATCACTTATTTTACCGCACTCTTAAACGCAAATATTTTTTGTTAGAGGTCATAGAGGGAAAATGCATATCCAGGGCATACGATTTAAATTTTCGCGCCGCTCCGCGTCGCAATTCCTTTAAGGGTTGCAGGCCTTGGGCCTAAACAATATTCGAAGTTGGTATAGCTGATTCTAAACTGGTGTTGCTGGTTCCAAAGTTGAAATGGCAGACCCCTCAGTTTACTAACTCCAGCTCGTACAAGTTGGTATGGCCCATGCATACCTGCCATACTGCATTATCCATCCTTGTAACGTGCCTTTTCATCCGTTTTGTTTCGCTCTTTCAACGCTTGGGAAGGGGCCCTTTCAACGCTCGGGAAGGGGGCCCTTTCGCGGCGCTGCCCTCCCTCCTGGACGAAATCCTGGTTGCGTGCCTGTGTGGACTGTGGTCAATTCACAGCTATGCCACAGCAACTTAGCAGTAATGCGCATGTATGTATAAGTCGCTCAGCTTTTTTAGAAGCGGAAACTACGCTAACTTAGTCAACAAGTCACCTCTCTAGGCAGTGGCGTCGCCACCAAAATTTTGAGTGTGTGTGTGTGGGGGGGGGGGGGGGGGGGCAGCCACGGGTTTGGGGGACAGCCCCATTGGGCTAATGGTAAAATCCTGCGAAATGGGGGGGGGCGGACTCTGGCCGGAGCGATCCTGGGGGGGGAGGGGGGGGGGGGGGTTGGCGACGCCCATCTCTAGGTACCACTGACACAGCAAGTAGCGGGAGTATCCCAAGGCAAGTAGGCAGTGGCGCGCGCAGGGGGTTAAAAAGGGTCAGCTGCCCCCCCCCCCCCCCCGACATTTGTGAGGGCCACGCATCAAAAGGACCAGTATTATGGCCCATACCTGGCAGGGGCCCGGTCTTGGTCAGGCCTGATTGAGGCAGGGGCCCGGTGCTGGCAAAGACATGATATGGGGACCGCTCAGGACGAGGGCCCGGTCCTTGCATATTCTTGATGCAGGCCTGTTTCTGGTAGGGGCTCGGTCTTGGTCAGGCCCGATCGAGGCAGGGGCCCAGTGCTGGCAAATGTGTGATATGGGGCCCGGTCAGGACGAGAGCCCGGTCACAGCAGGGCCCGATCCTTGCAAATTCTTGATACAGGCCCGTTCCGGGTAGGGGCCCGGTCTTGGTCAGGCCCGATCGAGGCAGGGTCCCGGTGCTGGCAAATGCGTGATATGGGGCCCGGTCGTGACGAGGGCCGGTCTTTGCAGATGCTTGATAGCACGGGCCTGTTCCTGATAGGGGCCCGGTTTTGGTCAGGCCCTATCGAGGCAGGGGTCCGGTGCTGGAAAGGCGTGTAACAGTGGCCCGGTCAGGCGTAGAGCCCGGTTCCCAACATATCCCATATACTCAGCCCTATATCTCGTTGAGCTCATGAATGCAAGGCCCCCCCCCCAAACTTCAAACCTGTGGCGGAGCCCCTGTGTCCCACCTTTGTGAAAGGTGTCGAATCACACTTAATTGTATGTCTACATGTCTACATAGGGAAATAATTTGTGCTGCCAAATGTATGTCACAATTTTTTGTCGACATCTATTGCGCAGAAAAAGCGAACCACCCGGTGTCTAGATTGGCTTAGATTGCGAACCACCCGGGGATCGAGAAATGAAAGACGAAAATATTCCAAGGCTGACCTTAGAACAAGTCGACTATCATTACCAGTTGGGTAAAGAGACGACGCTGTCGGTTTAGAGTCCCTATTCAAATACACAAGGTCCTTATTTTTTACAGATGTCAAAATCAAACTCGAATATCTTTTTGATTAGATCATTGTGGTTGTTTTAACTGCTACCATTATTAATTTAAATGCCAAGCCATCAAAATGGCTGTCTCAACTCAAATATAATGTTAAGGTGAGATAGTCCCTTTAAAAGGGATTATACAGGTTTCCGTCCTGAAAGTAAATGCACTCTTTTGCAGTTGTATGAGCTTTAAACACGTTTAAGACATATAACAGAGACCTCAATGCTCATTTAGTCCATTATTTCAGCAATTATCAGCGTTAAAACTTGGGCGTTTTTCGAGACTAGTATCAGATAACGAGTACTTGATCGGCACTACTGTCCACCACTTTAATCTGAAGATCAATTTGAGAGTTTTGAATTATCTGCAAGTCCTACACTGGATCACGAAATTATTATGCAATTCAAAACTGACGGGACTTTGTTTTACTACACACCGTTTGTTGAGGTTTTGTGTTGTGGTTTTCTTTTCTCTGGCCTTTAGCGTTGATAATTTGGTGGTGGCGTGTTAATTTTTTGGCATGAAAATTCATGAAAGATATATAATTTTATGGGAAAACTAGGTAACTGCTGGTGTCGTTGGAACAAAACAAGTTTATTTTCTTTCAAATATTGCTCATTTTACCGGAAATATGCCATAAGTGAGGTGTTTTTATTAGCATAAAAGAGATGACTGGCTCTGCCTCAGCCGGTCCTGCATAAAATACGCGGTGGCATCACCGCGCACTTTGGAATTTCCTTACGTGCAGAAGAGGTCATTTCCAGAAAAATGTGGCTACCGTGGGACTTCTACCACCTAAGTACGTTTTACTATGTAACTCAATTATTCTGGGAAAAACGCGTATAATCCCTTTAACGTGGTCAACTCCGAAATAGCCCCGCAGTAGTAAACACTGATTTATTATGCTGCACCATCTGTAAATGTTAACTATAACTCGGCCAAGGCTCAAGTTTTATTACGATCCTTGCACAAGTGAAATACTGGAGTGAGTAGCGCTACATTTTGATTCAATAATCATCGTGTTATTGCCGATATCGACTCGCTGCAGGTGCTCAATGACGAACTGTTTTCGACGGAGGCGGTGCTCGGCAAATATGTCCTGTTGGGTGACCTTGGTGTTTAGTGAGCAATCCCTGTAAATAGGACTGTGGTGGGGCATAGCGTCAGGTGGTACGGTGCACCACTGGTGTTATGCAAGTTGGGTGGTGCTAGTGTTATGTTCATCGGGTGGTAATGTTATGTTTGGTGTTCGTTTAAGCGCTCTTCGTACTGTAAGGGAAGGAACCTCCGGCGGCATAAAAGTGCCGCCAAGAGCGCATGTTGATGCTGTAAAGGGCCGTTTTCTGATAGTGGTGGCAGCTCTCTGGCTGAGCTCGGTAATAATGCAATGTGGTGTTAATCTGATAGTGGTGGCAGCTCTCTGGCTGAGCTGGGTAATAATGCAATGTGGTGTTAATCTGATAGTGGTGGCAGCTCTCTGGCTGAGCTGGGTAATAATGCAATGTGGTGTTAATCTGATAGTGGTGGCAGCTCTCTGGCTGAGCTGGGTAATAATGCAATGTGGTGTTAATCTGATAGTGGTGGCAGCTCTCTGGCTGAGCTGGGTAATAATGCAATGTGGTGTTAATCTGATAGTGGTGGCAGCTCTCTGGCTGAGCTGGGTAATAATGCAATGTGGTGTTAATCGCTCCCATAGGAACAGCTTGCCAATGTTGATGCATTCGTAGCGTGGTCAAGTGTGGAGCCGAGTGCTTGGACGTAACAAGTGTCTCAATGTTTGTGTGGTTTGACATGCTGCATCGTTGGAAGGAAGTAACTGTCGTTGGTTATTATTTTTTTCTTTTAATTCCTTTGCAAGTCATAGCTAAGTGCCCTGCTAATTAACCAGAAGTACAATTATGAATTAACCTTGAATTAACCGAGCCATGCTTACCGGGTGACGAGGAATTCAGGTCGGGAATCAAAATGACCACGTCTTGACATGTTCATCAATCATCATCTGCAGTGGCCAGGGACGTGCAGTGCAGTGGCCAGGGACGTGCTGAAGCGAAAAGACGTGAAGTTCCGTTATGTAATAGCCACTTCTGATTCAGCTTTGTTGCTGTTGCCAAATGCTCGGTCGGCGCGCGGTCCCACGGCCACCATGACTGTGAACATACTGTTCAGAGCGTTCAACCGGCTGGAAAGCCCGGGGCTGAACAGGCGGGACTGAAACCAGGCGGATCTATCAGCAGCTGAGTTATCAGCAGCTGAGTTACAATCGGCCCTGAGAGCTGAACCACCGGCTCGCACTTCCTCGGCACGGCTCGGAAACTATTAGACGATTGTTGTCATGGCAACATTGTGTTGGTGTCTACTGGATGCCAGATTCGATGGGTCATTTGGGTAGCATTGGGAGCTCGTCTAAGCTGACAGGTTAGATGACAGGCCAGAGGCCAGCTCAGGTCGAGGTCAAAGTCTGGGTGTTCCCGAAGATTACACTTGTCATGTGTTTAGGTCGCCGCATGCCATTATGGTCGGTGCCACCGCTCTAGAGCCCAAATCATCACCAAGGTCAAAGTTTGACTTGTTGCATTCCGAGGAAGCTCTGATCAGGAGGAACACAATGGTGGTGAATCTTCAGCCAGATGACCTCTTTCAAATGACCTCTGGCTGACCTCTAGCTGACCTTTGCCGAGTTAGCCTTCCAAACACACCTTAACCACGAGTCGCTGAACAAGGTTTATGTTGTTGGTCCTATGATGTATTGCTGTTCATAGTAACCGAAGATGAATGATATGATAGCATACCAATTTAATAGCGAAACCTGCTGTTTATCGCTGGCTTATTTTGCTAACCAAGTACCACGCTAAGTTGCTCTTCAGGCTGATCAGACGGATTAATCACGGAGCAGCCCCATGTTTACCATCGTTTATTGCATCTCAATGGGCATGACGTTCATAAGATACGACTTATCTTTTGACATAAATACGCAGGGAAGTTCTTAACATTCTTTGTACCTATATTCTACGCATCGTGTTTCAAATTGCTGTAACAGTGAAGAAGGCTTCTGCTTCGGCAAATATAAGTTATGTAGTAATACAAATAAGTTACACTTTGTCCTGCGCCGCATTGCATTCGTATTTCATACAAACTAATACGGCATGCAACTATGTCAATGCTCGCTCTGGCACGAGGACGCTCCGCTCGTGTCGCTCTCTAACTATGAACACGTTTGTGTCTGCTGCGGGCCGTATCCGGGAAGTGAATAATCAGACCGCATTGACTGCTGTTGGCGGGCTGTTAGATGGTTCGGCCCGGAAATGAATCTTTCCGGCCCTCCGCTCTCCGAACGGCCCCCTCCCCGTCAAACGCCCCTCATCCTCCCCCCCTGCCAAACGCCCCTCATCCGCCCCCCCCCCGCCTCAGAGCCACAGCATCAAAATAAAGGACATTTTGTATATGCGTGTACTTTGCAATTTATGGGCTCCTGCAAGGTAATTATGTAATGACGGTGTATTTGTCAGGCGCTCACCGGCGATATCTTTTCTTTCTTCCTGGTAACCACGCGCTGTCGGATAGAGGTTTGCAGCAATTCAAATGTATTGTCTCCACGGCTTTCATCATCGCCTGCAGTGTAATTCTGATAAAGAGTTCCTTTTCGATCACCGGTTCCAGATAACAACGTTTGCGGTACGTCACCGGTTGACCCCGTGACACCATTGGCCAGTATCGTACTGCCAATATCAATCATACTTATATGGTTTGTTTGCACTACAAACGCTCAACGATTTACCAACAATGGCTAACCAGAAGCTCATCGTTCTTCCGCTTGGTCATGCCTTCCTTCCCCTGAACTCCCATCTCCAACTTATGCGACAGCCGATCCCCTTGTCCAGTTCTTCGTATCTGTGTTCGCGTGTTGCCTGAACAACCGGGAACATGTGTACTGGGTCACTGGCCCCGGCCGAGTAGCTGCCCGCTGCTGGGCGGCTGCTGCTGGCATTGACCGCCTGAGGCCAGCCCGCGGCCCGCAGTTTCGATTCATCGCCCGACCTTTTCTAGGCGGAATATGACGTCACTGGTGCTAATGCTGAATACTGGCAGCTGTTTTGAATAGCGGTGCCCACATATGTCAATGTAATTTGTCGCCTGGCGCGGCAAAGGAGAACGGTATGCTGTGGATGTGTCGCTCTGTTTAAACGATTGTTCATCCAACCATCTACATTAATACTTACTTTTATATCTGGGTAAACAGATGGTGACGAAATGGTGACGTCATTCTAGTAATTGAGTGCAGACTATAACCATTTAATTTCTAGTAATTTACCGCCATATCATTTCTTTGTGTCTTGTTATAAGTTTCTTTGTACGAAATTGCTTGCAAGAATCGTGTCATTGGTCTGAGAGCTCTCTGGCATTCGAATTTAATGGCTTCTTACTTGAGTTAGAGCGGTTTTGAATGGTACTCCCGAGGTATGTGCAATTGTATTGTGCAAGTTTCCGAACTCAAAAACAAGAACAAGAACGATTCCAACATTCAGTGGCTACTGAATGTTGGAATGTTGGATTGGTGAGTGATACCCAGTTGAGACGACATTTAACATGAGTTGGTGCCATTCTGGCGTTGAACGGCAAAAGTGCTGACAAGTGAGAACAGATGTTCAGCCAGTTAAAGAGATGGAATCCGAAAGCGTAACGAAACTTCTCGTTAGGTACAAGTGCGTCGTCATGGACATACCGCAGTCTGACCGAATGTGGAATTGTGGGATCGGTTCCGGCCACGCCCCCAAAATATAACTTAAAACTCCCCAAGTCTGCGTGACTTGTATCAATAAACCCAAATAAATAAATGTAGCATCGCTGGTGTATGTTGTGGAATGTGGATGTGTCCGCCTCCGGGGTCCAACTGCGTCACTGTCGACAGCCGTTGCCTGAGCGAAACGGCAATCATTGCCGGAAAAATCAAATTATTGTTGACCTGGAGTAGGAAAGGTCAGCGTGGGTCACCTGTTTGATACTGCCGCCGCCGGGGGCGTGGTTTAAGCACGCACCAGACACTATACGTCAATATTCTGGTCACCGCATCCCGCGCGACGAAAATACGCTGTTTGCCGGGCCGGAGGGAGGTGGTGGCCTTCAGTCAGCTGATCGATTTTCGTGACGTCACTGGGGTGCTGGTCGAGTGGGCAGGCGTGGAGTTTCGATGTTTGGGATGTGATATGTGGTGGAAATGGTTTAGGTGCCGATAGTTGTTGATATAGAATGGGTGATAATTTTCGTAAGAGCAGTTGTATTGAGGCGAAGTTTCATGCGGTCCAGTGTTCAGTGGTTTCAGGCAGAGTCCGGAATGGATGAGATTAATTAATTGGTTCCATCATCCATGATGCAATCCATTCCATTTGATTTTGATTAAACTAGATCTGTTGAACTATTTCGCTTTGAAATGATTGAAATAAGAAGGGATTTATTTTGCCAAAGCAATGCTAAAAATAGCCATCTTAAAGAATGCAGTCATACACTCGTGAAATTATTTGTCGACCCAGATATTCTTCTGCAGATGGCTTACTATTGTGCAAGGCTCTTTCACAACTGTTTCTTGTGAATGACTACAGAGAGGTCAGATTGCGTCTGCGGCCCATATGTTGTGGACATCAGGCGTATTTCTCGAACGTGTTTTTCACTCTGATTGTGACTGGCTGGCTGAGTTGATACAGATAATTGCTCGAGTTGATAGTTGTATCATCATTTAAATTTGTAGGATAGGCAGTTGCCCTGCTTTGAAATATAGATGTATGCTCATTGCTCATAGGTTCCATGGCAACGATTGTAATTGCTATAGCTTAGTCTAGCCATAACTTCAATATCGATGAGATTGCTGTTCTTTCCAAGATGACACTTGCAATTGGCCACATTCATCTATGCAACTTCTAAGTTTGTTTTTACCCTTGCTGTGTAAGTATATAAGTAGTAAGTTGTCTGCCCCTGTAGCTCAGTTGGTAGAGCGCTGGGCTCTTGACCTCACCCGGTGTGGTAGCCCGGGTTCGAGTCGCTTCGGCGCTCGCTATTTGCCCCTGATGACTGGGATGGCCTGCGGTCGGTGGCAGCGGTCGCGTTTAAGGTCAGGTGACGTCAGAGGTCGGGCTAACCGTGTCCAGGTATGTTGGGCACGTACAACTTTCGTCTCTAAATTCTGCCGGCCAACAGGAGTTGCGCGATCGGGTGGTGTCAGGGCCTGCAGCTTTGCTTAGAGCAGTGCCTGACCTCAGAAATCCATCCATTCAAAACGTTTGGACTAAATTAAAAATATAGCTTTTATCCAAAAGTAATACTTATACCACGTGACCACGTGACATCAACTGTGTGCCAGATGCCCTATAAGCGTATGCCTGGAACCTTATACCACGTGACCACGTGACATCAACTATGTGCCAGATGCCCTATAAGCGTATGCCTAGAACCCGCCTGCACAATATTTATCTTTAAAAAATGTTATGAACTATTTAAAACCCTATTTGTAACAGGCTTCTGGCTACCCCTATTTGTAAAGGGGGGGGGGGCGAAGATCTCGAGATCTACCGGTCCGATTAAACAAAACAAAATCAAACGGTGTTGATTCCCTTCAACCTGATCTACATTTCTTTCTTTTTTAAATCCGATATCTTTGAAAGGTACAGGGTACAAGGTACAGTGAAAGGAACAGGGGGGGGGGGGCGAAAACGTTAAATGTTAGGGGTATTTTTGATCGAACACAGTCGTGATGTTTATCAGCCGATTTCCATGTAACCAACGGGAAGCGATAACAATTTAGTTGGAAATTCATATGTATTGGTGATATTAGAACATTCGAAACTCATGGGCGTCGCCAGGACGTGCAAAATGAACCCTCCGCAGAAGAACACTCCCAAAACCAGGCCCTGGAACCGCCCCTGCGCATGTACTCGAAATTTTGACAAAATACGCGGGGATCAATTTTAGCCAGTCAGAAAGTGAAAAGTTTCAAGGACCATCCCGGAGATGTCATCCCGGAGATATCAGCGAAAAACCTGAGTGTGGGGGGGGGGGCGGAATCCGCCCCCTCCCCCCCCCCCCCCCAGTTACAAATAGGGTTAAGCAATTTATTTAAACAAACTTATATTTCCCAAGCCTTTCGGATGCATTACAAAATCAACAAAGCTCCTTAGATGAGTTGTCGCTGATCCAGCGAAGATAATTATAATTACATTATGTTGTATAGGCAAATATATTCTGCTTAATCTGGTTAACAGCTGTGCAGTTCCAAAGGGATCAACCAGAAAGTGTGTAACAATGCCAGACGTTTTGGTAGCACGGTGCAGCGAGATAATCAGTGAGCGTATCGTCTGCTGATACACTTTTAAAATTGAGTGTGACGAACTCTCGCCTAAGTGATTACTGATTGGAGCGAAAAAGCTCGTTAAACTATGAAGTGGTTAGTGGGCAGCCCCGCCGAAAGTGAACTCGCCTCGATTTTGCATGGTTGACTATATTTAGCTGTTTCGTTCTTCGTTCGTCGCTATGTAACTATGTTTGGCTGTTTCGCATTCCATCAAACCACCAAAGATACACACAAATTGTATATTCCGTTTGCGTTTCTCGCACCCTCAGTCACCAACCCAATGTGGCGTTTAGCGATGCCTCCGCGAGTCCCTCCCACATGTCGGGGCCGGCTCTGGCCTCGCGGCGGGATTGCGAGGCGCCGTATCGACAAAAAACATCGTCGGCCGCGCGCGGCCGGGGTCACGTGACGTCACGACCGCCCGTCTCTTTGTCGGCGCTGAACTGCGCGGTCGTCACTGCGGCGCAAAACCTTGACCTCGTCGTGCTCTTTGTCGCCTCGCCTTGGTGTTTTCGTCTTGGGTGTCTGTAAACTGACATTGCTATATACTGAGTGGGCTCTAGCCGGTGACGGTCTGATCTATACTGGTGGCGCGATGGTGATGCGTTAAGAAGTCTGGAACAGGGTGTTTAACGGCCTGGCCTTTGGCCTGATCTCCGAAATGGTCTGTGGTCAGACGAGTAGCGGCTTCGGCCTTCGGTGATTCGCAGCAAACAAGACTGATAACGTCGTATATTGTCGAACGTCTGACTATATTGCCTGATCCAGACTTTCCGTTCACCCGAGCTAAACGTCCTGTACGGATGACCGAGCCAGCCTGTTCAGCCAACGCAGACATCCTGGTAAACTAGACAACTTACACCCTGTCCGAACCTGACATCCTGTGTGTCCCAGACAGGATGTCTGACCCAGATATCCTGTCTGACCCAGATATCCTGTCTGACCCAGATATCCTGTCTGACCCAGATATCCTGTCTGACCCAGATATCCTATCTGACCCAGATATCTTGTCTGAACCAGATATCCTGTCTGAACCAGATATCCTGTGTCCTAGATATCCTATCTGACCCAGATATCTTGTCTGAACCAGATATCCTGTCTGACCCAGATATCCTGTCTGACCTAGGCATTCTGTCTGACCTAGGCATTATGTCTGACCCAGACATCCTGTGTGTCCCAGGCATTCTGTCTGAACCAAACATCCTGTGTTTCCCAGGCATTCTGTCGTTGTTCTATATTGAAAATAACACTATTCTTTAGAATTGTTTTTTTTCTATAGAAAAACAACCTGAGCCATTCTCCGGGCTTTGTTTTCCGATTCGTGTCTGAGATCGGTAAAAGTTGATGCCCTGGAAAACGGCTCGATAAATTTCTCCGAAATTTTCAGCATATCGCTCACTCACGGGGATCTAGATGAAGGCAGGGTCCGCTAGTGTGGGAAAACCTCGAAGCGCGCGCGGCAGGCACGTGCCATTTCCCATAGACTTATAATGGTGCCAAACTAAGATGGCCCCTAGCGCAAAAATGAATCGATAAATTTTCTCTAAATTTTCTGAATGGCAGCTATTGGTGGATACCCACATGCCGGTGGTGGTGCCTACCCTGGGCAAACTCGAATTCACGTGCCACGTGACCTTGAATATGTCCCCGAACCCCGAATTTTCGACATTGTGCCACTTTGTCAGCCCTGCAGTGCATTGCAGTGCTCCGAAACGGGTATCGGTAGCTCCAGGAGGGTAACTGGGAGGGGTTCAGCCGCGCAAGTGCTGGTTTCGTATCACCAGGGCTCCTCCATTTGGGATAATTTCAAGGATGGTGTATTTTGCCCATAGCCGGATAGGTGCAGCCCACAGCGACCTTTTGTTACAATGGGAGGCCATTACCGTTGTGCAGCACGAGTAAGTGGCCGACGGGCAATCTGCACGTGACATAGTTGTTTTGCCCGGGGTCCTCCTTTATGGATATTTTTGTGGGTTTCTTTAAAATTTCAGAACATTTCGCAAAATCCAACTTCTCGAGCTCCTGACTGCCATATCCCACCGGATATATTAGTGCCAAGTGTGGTTGGGGTAACTTCAGTCTTTTGAGAAAGAGACTCACTAATGGAAGGGTCGTGGGTTCGAATCCCAGTTGGATCACACAATGTTTCACGGGTGGTTGCTAAGCTTTCTCTGCGACAGTGCTTGGTATGACCACGTGAGACGATGTGTGGGTCACAAGAACGCACGTGCTGTTGTTTTGAAAGGGTCCTCCACTTTTAAGTTCTCGAGAACACATTTTAAAAACAATCTTCGGTCCGCGACACCCCCAAAGGCGTCGCCCTCAGGTAGGTATAGGATCTGCCAAGCTTTTCAATTAATATTGCCTGGCAGTTTCAAGCTTGGTCGATTTTCTTATTTTTCCATTTCGGGGAAATTACTATTTCGGCAAAATATCGACCGCTAGAAGTAGAACAGTGTAGACTATTCGTAAGGAAAGAATCCTAGAACCACCTGTGTTATGGTTATGTCCACCTGTGTTATGTAAGTTATGAGTGACGACCACCTGCGACCGTTTTTCTGAGTTCTAGCTGATAATGTCCTGTCAACAACAACAAAAATGTGTCCACGAACGGTGTCCTCATACGTCACTGCTGAGGACTTTTCTCGGCATCCCGTCGGGGTAGGTTCTGCCGGCATAGGTTCATACGTCACTGCTGAGGACTTTTCTCGGCATCCCGTCGGTTTAGGTTCTGCCGGCATAGGGTCTTGTGATATTCATGTGCTAACAAGACATTGGAATCCCACGAATCACCGGCCTCGAATTCGCGATGTTATTACGTAGATAAACTTGCTGCAAACAGCATAAACGAAGTGGAAGTACCAACGAGTACGATATACGTACACAAGTTACAAACATCGCAAGCATTCCAATGTTGTTTTACTTCCAATATAAAAACACCGCTCTTGAGTTAGTGGTGAATGGTTTACAGCCTTTCGCATTTTGACGACGACAAGTAATATTTGTTTGTCCGGTGAAGTTCGCCGATCATGCCGATGTCCGGTCATGCCGGAGTAATATTTGTTCGCCGATCATGTGCCTAACTGACTATGGATAGATGGTCGTCGGAGGATTACCGGTTCGAATCTGTCACTGGGAAGTGTTCCAGGTGTTCCAGCTTAGGTCAGCGTGGGCGACTCGGACGATCTATGGCCCGAAAGGCACTTCTTCGGAAAACACCAATACCACCACAACCACCAATTGCTTGGCCATCGGAGAGATGCATCAGCACAGGACGAGATATATCCCAGACCCCGCTATCCACTGCACAATGCACATCCCCTATCCGCCTCGCATCCCGTATCGTCCGCGACCTTGCCGGGGATCCTATCCGCGATCCTGCCCAGCGCCGCCTGCCAAGCTCTCAGCCGGAAACACTCCCCTGCAGTTGCAGGGAAGTGTCCCGTTTCTCCATTTTTCTGAGCTTGGAAGTTTTGTTCCGTGAAAACTTTGACTGTAAATAATTATTTGTTTTAGTCTGCGGGTGCAAATGGCTGACGAGCATACAAATAGACTGAAACTTGACCTGAACAATGGACGGAACGTGACAGTAATGCGACACAAATTGGAGACAAAAATCCGTAAGGCGGAACCTCCAAATTCCCATCATCCGAAATTTCTGTAGTGATTCAGGGAAGGAAAACTGGTACTTTTCCCCAAAAAATACCAAAAACTTTGTAAAAGCTCCCAAAAAAGTTGTACGTATTTAGGTTACAACCCCGCCACCGATACCATCGTCATCGGGGACATGGATAACCCTGGGACACTACAAACACGTTATGCAAAAGACGGCAGTATTTTAACCCGAGACTTGAGCCTAGTTTCCCATATACGAGATATTCATATTCGAGTACGCATACGCAAAGATACACGGTGCCTTTGTAACATACGACCCGGGAGTCTCGGTCCCCGAATAACGCCAAGACCATATCTGTACAGGAAATACGACTGACGACTCATCAACTTTCCACATCATAATATATGCACATATTGGCATATATGCAAATAGGTTGCGTAGAAACGTGTATAATAAAAAAATACGCAAA
>JAXIVJ010005641.1:42500-62500 GCA_036785665.1 Chirona hameri
TGCATCAGATAGTTAGATTTTAATCAGTCGCGAAAATGAAGTATTTTTTAAACGGCTATTGTGTAGCACTGTGACTACTTGACGACCCATAGAGGGCATGTATGTTGAGAAAAAACCTCAAACTTTGTTTAAAGATAGGTCACATTAAATTTATGAATATGTCACGCAGGAAACAGTCAAGATCCTTACTCTATGTTTGGATTACCTGCTGTTGTCTGGTGCTTAAATGCTCAATAAATAGAGCTGAATGCTGAAAATCCAAAATTAGAGCGCTGGCCAGTATGTGTACTCAATAATTAGAGCGGATTGGACCAAGCACGCCATAATGTTCCCATCACGTTTCAGAAGTTTGCAATTCCAAACAGATTTTCAATATGCATCTGGATTTTTTTCAGACTTGAGCAGGAAAAAAACATGATTGTTAGATAATTGTTGTATCCTATATGGCTTCCTTGTTTTCTGACATTTTGTTACAATTTATTGCAAGTGGTTTTTGTAAAAAGTGTTCATAAAGGCGCTCTAATTTGAGATCATTTACATGCATGTCTATGGCAGGCTCTGATGTCACCGGCTCTATTTTTGGAGCGCTCCATTGTTAAAGTATTTCCCTACTGTGTCTCAATTGTAATGGTGTTCTCCTTAATAGAAGAAGAGTATTATTACGACAGGCAGAAAAGTGGGTACTGGTAGGGCAGGTGTCACACTTCCGTACACAACTGACAACACTGTAGCTAGTGTGAACTGTGATGAGCCTGAACAAGTGGCTGTGGCAGGCGGTGCAGCCGGCGTGATGACATCATTGGGAGGATATAGGGGAGACCCTACTTAATGGCGTAAGCCTGCTTACTACTCGGTCAGACTTCATGGCTTAGGTCTGTTCACACTCAATCAGACTTAATGGCGTAGGAGTCTTTACTACTCGATCAGGCTTAATGGTGGGGTTAGTTTAGTTTAGGTACTATAACCTAAACTTAAATGGCAGACTTAATAGCGGGTTAGGTTAGGTACCATAACATAAACTAACCTAACCTCGCCATTAAGTCTGATCGAGTAGTAAACAGGCCTGTAACATTAAGTCTGATCGAGTAGTAAACAGGCCTATACTATTAAGTATACCCTCCCAATGACGTCATCTATCCGGCTGCACCGCCCGCTATTTGTTCAGGCTTGTCACACTACCTACAGTGTTGTGTACGGAAGTGTGACGCCTGCCCTACCAATACCGAAAAGTGTACCAGTAATACTAAAGCTATACCATCACCAAAAACTATACATAATCGAACCTGACCTAACCTTACAGCAATTATGGTTGCAGAGACCCACGTTTAGAACGCTCTGCTCACATTCGCTCGCTGCGCTGCATAACCTAACAGGGTCAGGCTCCAGACCCTCCCGGGGGAGGGTCTGGGAGGGTTCAGTTATATGGTTGGCAAAGTTGCTGTTTGCTAGTATGCATTTTGTACTCTGTTATGCTCTTTTGAAATTATGCTCTTTATTTATGCTTTTATGCTTTATGCTCTTTTAACTGTAAGTAGCTATTCATGAAATACATGAATACAGAAATACATGAATACACCGGTTAGTGTTTTACAACCTGCTAGCCTGCTATCAGTATTGACTATTGAGCTTGTTGATTGGTTCGGAAACTCAATTTTAATTAACACCTGTTTTACTTTTCCCAGCTCAAGAACCAACTTCAAATACATTTTCCTCACTTATTTCATATTTGCATCCTATTATATAGGATTATTAAAAAATAATTATATAGCAATTAACAATAGTGGTAAAGTACAGATATATACATGTGCTGGTGCAAAATAATAATAATTATTATTATTATTATTGCTATTAGGAACATATATATTGGAATATATATTGCAATGCAACTGGATGCAGTATATATTTATGATAATGCAACATTCATTCATGTGCCTTGATCCAGTGTAAATCCAAATAAAAGTTTACATATCTAATATAATATTCCAAAGAGTTTTTGTGAGTAAAATACATTTGAATCAAAGTCGTTAAGTCACGAGTCAAAAAATGAGTTGATTCAAGAAAATTTCACTTGAGTCAGAGTTGAGTCAGGGTAAAATCAAATTAGTCAAAGTTGAGTCGACTCAAAAAAATTGTCCCCCGGCTTGAGTCAGAGTTGAGTCAGGGGTAAAAGCAAATGAGTCAACGCTGAGTCGACTCAAAATAAAAATTGTCCGCTTGAGTCAGAGTTGAGTCAGGGGTAAAAGCAAATGAGTCAACGCTGAGTCGAGTCAAAATAAAAAATTGCCCTGCTTGAGTCAGAGTTGAGTCAGAGTCCCTTCGGCAATGAGTCAGAGTCGAGTCAGTCTAAAAATCTGAGTCGAGCACAGCCCTGCCACACACAGACCACACACAGACACACCACACCACACCACACCACACCACACATCACACACCACACCACACACCACACACCACACACCACACACCACACACCACACACCACACACCACACACCACACACCACACACCACACACCACACCACACACCACACCACACACCACGCACCACGCACCACGCACCACGCACCACGCACCACGCACCACGCACCACGCACCACACACACCACACACACCACACACACCACACCACACCACACACCACACACCACACACCACACACCACACACCACACACCACACACCACACACCACACACCACACACACACACACAGCGCGCGCACACACACAGCGCGCACACACACACACACACACACACACACACACACACACACACACACACACACACACACACACACACACACACACACACACACACACACACACACACACACACACACACACACACACACACACACACACACACACACACACACACACACACACACACACACACACACACACACACACACACACACACACACACACACACACACACACACACACACACACACACACGCGCGCGCGCGCGCCCCCCCCCCCCCCCCACACACACACACACACACACACACACACACACACACACACACACACACACACACACACACACACACACACACACACACACACACACACACACACACACACACACACACACACACACACACACACACACACACACACACACACACACACACACACACACACACACACACACACACACACACACACACACACACACACACACACACACACACACACACACACACACACACACACACACACACACACGCACGATCGCACGCACGCACGCACGCACGCACGCACGCACGCACGCACGCACGCACGCACGCACGCACGCACGCACACACACACACACACACGCACGCACGCACGCACGCACGCACGCACGCACGCACGCACGCACGCACGCACGCACGCACGCACGCACGCACGCACGCACACACACACACACACACACACACACACACACACACACACACACACACACACACACACACACACACACACACACACACACACACAAACACACACACAGCGGAAGATGCCGCTGTTCCGGGTGCTGATCCCACATGTCAAACACTTTCTGTCCTCCCAGCGAACTGACAGAGAAGACAAAACATGGCGCGTTTCACCAGCCCCTGAGTGCGGGGCTCCGTACTGAGACTGGTCCCGTGAAGTATGGACAGTGTCGACCTACCATCACTGCCCGCCGCCGCCCGCCGCCGCCGCCGCCGCCGCCTGAGCCGGGACTTCCGGTCTGACTTCCGGTCTGACTCGTGTATCCGAGAGAGGTCTACGTGACATAGGAGACGATATCTGCTGTCCTTCCGGTCAAGTGTGTCAATGCTGCCCCGCGGTGGGGGGGGGGAGGGGGTATCGTCTTCTTTGTAAGTCGTCAGTCAGTCTCGTCTTCTCGTCGTCCGTGTTCTTTGCCCGGAAGAGGCCATTTCGAAGCGTCACAGAAAGCTACCGAACATAAGAAACCCCTGCTTTAGCATTCATGGATCTCTGCTCTGCTGAGTTCAGGTTATGTTATTGACACCGCCTGAACTCGGCTGACTGCTGTCGGTCGACACATTCCTGCGTGCTGGTGTGCACAGTGGTGTTGCTGCATGTCACGTGAGTCGTGACGTCACCCCCTTCCGTCAGGCCCCGAGCAGGGGCGAGGCCAGGTGGA
Organism: Chirona hameri; assembly: GCA_036785665.1. Classification (NCBI taxonomy): domain Eukaryota; kingdom Metazoa; phylum Arthropoda; class Thecostraca; order Balanomorpha; family Balanidae; genus Chirona; species Chirona hameri. The sequence continues at coordinate 46,639 of JAXIVJ010005641.1, forward strand.
TTAAGCGAGCATCCCTTCCATATGAAATGACTAGTATACTTTTGAACTATGCCAGTATTTGAGTGTATGCAAAACATAGTTGTCAAACTATGAAGCCGCTAAATGAAGTTTCTCCCTTCCCTTACTTCATAGGGTCCTCCCTTCCTTCCTTCCTGGGTGCGCCACTGGGCCAACCGTCTCTCCTGCCGTGCCGTGCCGTGTCGTATCGTACCGTACCGTACCGTACCGTACCGTACCGTACCGTACCGTACCGTGCCGTGCCGTGCCGTGCCGTGCCGTGCCGTGCCGTGCCGTGCCGTACCGTACCGTACCGTACCGTAACACCTGTGAACGCTGACATCGCACCAATCCCGCCCGTCAGCAGTGAACGTGATCTGTGGCGAGGCTCGGTCCGGCCTGTATTCAGACCCCGCCACCCTCTACCGACTCATATCATAGGCAGGGGCGGCGGGTCTCGGGGAGGGAAGGGGAGGGGCGGGTCTCGGGGAGGGGAGGGGCGGACGGGAGCAATGACGGACCTAATGGCGCGGCCCGAGACGTGGCCTGCCTGCCGACGGCGGGATGATGGCCGTTGAGTGATGGCCGGATTATCACCGCTGATGACAGGCTCAGAGACCGGCGCGGCGATCTGCAGACCGATTTCGTCCGGGGCCGGGCAGCGGCAGGCTCCAGTGTGATTGGCAGTGTTTGTGGCCGGAAATAGTCAAATGGTCGTGCTCCCGGTGTACCTGATTGGTTTGTCAGTTGGTTCATATATAACTAAATGTGCTATCTTCTCTGATTTATTTAGCCGTTGTGCTAATTGAAGTGGCAATATCTCGACGAGACTCAACAGGTCGCTTAATTTTAGCCAAGCGAAAAATGCCACTTGGGATGTGATGCTCGTTATGATCTTTTGGAGCCGGATATGATGTATCAAGCTTAATACTATACTATTGTAATAATTTGTTATATTGAAGCTAATCCAACATACATGCAGTTCCCGAGTCAGCTGCCTGATATTATGGACACCTTGTCTGTTTAAGACAGATGAATTTTCACTGTATCCAGTTATTCCAGGCTAATTTAATGCCGACTATTAATCAGAACCCATCAGAACGCCGGCCGCGTACCTTCCGCCTCGACACACACCAATCCCACCTGTTACTGCTTCCCACATACACTGGACGCCGCACCACACAGCAGCTGCTGTACACACACACGCACACGCACGCACACGCACGCACACCTACATACGCACCTACGCACCTACGCACCAATCCCACCTGTTACTGCATCGTGCGTACACTGAACGCACCACACAGCAGCTGCTGCAGTGAATTATTGCAATCCTACTTCAGCAACTTAGCCACGTGTTTAATTGCAGCGCACGGCTCCGAGTTGAACGGAGTACACTCCGTCGTTCCACCTGGTCTCCTACTTCCACGCGGCGCGCTGAGCGAGTCACCGGAAACGGACGTCTTCCTGTGCCATGGATCGGCGCCTTGTCCCACAGCAGAGCTGGGGATGGCTGCCTGCTCCTCCCCCCCCCCCCCCCCCACCCCCCACTCACTGCCAGCGCTGGCTGGACTGTCTTTAGACACTCAGCCGATGGCTCAGCATGACACCTCTAGCAGTGGCAGTGGCTCCTCATGACACCTCTAGCAGTGGCAGTGGCACCTCATGACACCTCTAGCAGTGGCAGTGGCTCCTCATGACACCTCTAGCAGTGGCAGTGGCTCCTCATGACACCTCTAGCAGTGGCAGTGGCACCTCATGACACCTCTAGTGGCAACACATGCTCTGGAACGCCTGTGTGCTAATTCGTTGCGCCTTCTCCTGTCTGTTCGTCGTGCGTCGATTTGTTATGTCTGACTTCGTTCAGAGGGGAGCGTGGCATAGTGCGAGTGGTCATGCTGTTGGATGGCTACAATATATATATATATATATATATATATATATATATATATATATATATATATATATATATATATATATATATATATATATATATATATATATATATATATATATATATATATATATATATATATATATATATATATATATATATATATATATATATATATATATATATATATATATATATATATATATATATATATATATATATATATATATATATATATATATATATATATATATATATATATATATATATATATATATATATATATATATATATATATATATATATATATATATATATATATATATATATATATATATATATATTATATATATTATATATATATATATATATATATATATATATATATATATATATATATATATATATATATATATATATATATATATATATATATATATGTACCTATGTTGGCTTCTTGATGTACCACCGACCGATGGTCTTTTGGGCTTGTTTGATTTAAGCGCAATTATGTTGAAAAGAAATACAAAACTCTACCTCTCAGTGCGTCCTTATCTCAGGATGGATCACCGAAACCTTGCTAATCTTAGCGCGAAAAATTGTACCGTGTGTAACAGGTTTTGGTCACAGTACAGGTGACAAGTTGTGTCGCGTGTACACTCGATTATAACCTCTGACCTCCCCTGATCTCTTCTGACCTCTCTGACCTCTCTTGACGTTCCCCGATCTCTTCTGACCTCTCTTGACGTCCCCTGATCTCTTTTGACCTCTTTGATCTCTCTGACCTCCCCTGATCTCTTCTGACCTCTCTGACCTCTGACATCCCCTGATATCTTCTGACCTATCTGACGTCCCCGACCTTTTATGACCTCTTCATTATTCTCCCTCAGGCTACGGCTTCGTCGACTTCGACACGGCTGAGGCGGCGCAGAAGGCGGTGAAACAGCTGGTGGGCAAGAACATCCAGGCGCAGATGGCCAGGCAGCAGGAGCAGGACCCGACCAACCTCTACATCACCAACCTGCCGCTCTCCTACACGGAGAGGGAGCTGGAGGCGCTGCTGCAGCGACATGGAACAGTCATATCGACCAGGATACTGCGGGATGATAGAGGAACTAGCCGAGGAGTTGGGTTTGCCAGGTGAGGGATACTGAGGGCTGATAGAGGAACTAGCCGAGGAGTTGGGTTTGCCAGGTGAGGGATACTGCGGGATGATAGAGGAACTAGCCGAGGAGTTGGGTTTGCCAGGTGAGGGATACTGCGGGATGATAGAGGAACTAGCCGAGGAGTTGGGTTTGTCAGGTGAGGGATACTGAGGGCTGATAGAGGAACTAGCCGAGGAGTTGGGTTTGCCAGGTGAGGGATACTGCGGGATGATAGAGGAACTAGCCGAGGAGTTGGGTTTGCCAGGTGAGGGATACTGAGGGCTGATAGAGGAACTAGCCGAGGAGTTGGGTTTGCCAGGTGAGGGATACTGCGGGATGATAGAGGAACTAGCCGAGGAGTTGGGTTTGCCAGGTGAGGGATACTGAGGGCTGATAGAGGAACTAGCCGAGGAGTTGGGTTTGCCAGGTGAGGGATACTGCGGGATGATAGGGAAACTAGCCGAGGAGTTGGGCTTGCCAGGTGAGGGATACTGAGGGATGATAGTGGGACTAGCCGAGGAGTTGGGTTTGCCATGTGAGGGATACTGAGGGATGATAGAGGAACTAGCCGAGGAGTTGGGTTTGCCAGGTGAGGGATACTGCAGGATGATAGAGGAACTAGCCGAGGAGTTGGGTTTGCCAGGTGAGGAATACTGAGGGCTGATAGAGGAACTAGCCGAGGAGTTGGGTTTGCCAGGTGAGGGATACTGAGGGATGATAGTGGGACTAGCCGAGGAGTTGGGTTTGCCAGGTGAGGGATACTGAGGGATGATAGTGGGACTAGCCGAGGAGTTGGGTTTGCCAGGTGAGGGATACTGAGGGACTAAACTCAGTGAGTAATTTGAGGGGACTAAACTCAGTTCCAGCTTAGCATACCCAAAAAAGTGTATTCTCATCTGATTTTCCCATCATGCATAGCAGTTTCGTTCGATATACGATTTGTTATTATTTGTATTTGTCTTGGTATTTCTTTACCTTTTTCCTTCTAGTGTTGCTGTATGCAAAATAGGTAGTTTTAAGTTGAGGGGGCTGAGCTACAAATGGAGGGGCTGAAGCCCCCTCCACTGAATAGGATCCTTCACCCCTGTCAGGGACGACTGGAGAGTATGAGGGTTTGCCAGGTCAGGGATGTAACGAGGCCGAACACGGTCACCCCTGTCACCCCTGTTCACCCCTGTCAGGGACGACTGGAGAGTATGAGGGTTTGCCAGGTCAGGGATGTAACGGGGCCGAACACGGTCACCCCTGTCACCCCTGTTCACCCCTGTCAGGGACGACTGGAGAGTATGAGGGTTTGCTAGGTCAGGGATGTAACTGGGCCGAACACGGTCGCAATGGATAAGAATGGAGGGGCTGAAGCCCCCTCAACTGAATAGGATCCTTCACCCCTGTCAGGGACGACTGGAGAGTATGAGGGTTTGCCAGGTCAGGGATGTAACAGGGCCGAACACGGTCTCAATGGATACAAGTCGTTTGAAATGTATTGTTAAACACAGCACATATGTTTTTTTGTTGTATTTCTCGAAAGCCTTTAACCCGCGCACTGCAAGGGCTTTGCGCCGAACACGAACTGCAGGGGGGTTGATTTCCGCCCCCCCCCCCTCCCCCCCTGAGATCTCGAAAACTACGCAAAGTAGCGAGAAGCGGAAAAGGGCATTTGATAGCTTCATACAAGTTCTATCGAAATTATTTCAGTATTTTCCAGTTTTTTTCCCCTGTTTTAGGACATCGCTCCAGACATTCCCATATATCTCAGAAACGATGATAGTTAGAAACAAACGGAAAAAAGCAAACGCCAGCCAGTGAAATTTGTAATCGCTAAGGTGTCCTCAGATTTGATCTCAGGTCAATATTTGAGGCTCCAGAGGTCAAAAAGGGAAATGCAGTTTTTTTTGCTAAATCGTTTTTTGCTATTAACTTTTTACTTAATAAAGATAACGGAAAACTGTTTACGCCATTGTGTTTATCTTGTCAAGGCGCTATAAATGATATATATGGTGACCTTGTTAAGTCAACTTAATAATTTGACCTAAGGTCAAGGTCAAGTGGTGACCCAAGTAGGGCATGTTGCATATGGGAAGACGTGTCTCGACGAGACAAACACATTGATGTCTGTTTTACTTCTCTATCTTCATAATGTCGCGAGTTATTGACAAAAAAAGTGATGGTGACCTCGCATGACCTCAAATGACCCAATAGGGGTCATTGAACAAAATTTACACTTGGATCATAAAGAATATCCTATAATAACATGATCCAGAAGTAATTGGACTAGTACCATGCATATCCTTGAAATAGGAAGCATTTGTATATTTCTCCATTGACTTATTATGGGGAGGTTACGAAATTGACCTGACCTTAGGTCACCGATATCAAAGTTCCGAGTTATACGAATTGTAAGTACTGATGCCCTCATGACATCCTGTAAGTTTCAACCTGATCGGTGAAAAACTCTGGCTTTGGCACAACTGCAAACATTTGTGGTGGTGGGGTCACTTGACCTGGTCTGGTGACCTGACCTGAGATGACCCGAAGATATTTTTTTCTCAAAGTGTGCGCAATTGATGTCCTAACAGGTGTATCAAAACCCGGCGGCGCTGCGCGCCGCCGTTTTTTCGCTATCTTTGAAAAACCTGAGGGGGGGGCGGAAATCAACCCCCTGCAGTGCGCGGGTTAAGAACCACGGGGCCGAGGACGATATTTGAGCGTTTCAAAATTCGCTGTTCTCGCTAACATGTAGAGCACGAGGAACTACGATCAGCGAGACTCGCTTATAATATAATATCAATGTCACTCCCGTCCGAGAAAGTAACAACTTGAAATGTTCAAAGCGTAAAGGCTCAAACACAGCTCTACCTTACACGCAAATCGCGACTCGCAACTCCCATTGAAATACAAGCAACACTTTCCGATCGCGTCTCGTCTCGCATCTCGGAGCTGCGAAATCACGGCAAAATCTCGCTCCCGAATCGCAGGTCTCGCGGCGACATCTATCTCGCATGCGGAAGAGTTGACTAGTTCAACTTTTCCGCACGATTTGCGTGCGAGACGGGATTTTCGAGCGAGACGGCCCAGACGCAAGATGCGATTGCCTGCGAGACGTTGTTTGCCTGCGAGACGCAAAATGTGCTGTGTTTCAGCCTTAACGGTTACTGTGAACGAACAGTTCTGGGCTTAAGCCCATTGATTATAGTAACCGTCTTCTGTTGTGTCCTGACCGTCTTTTATGTGTCTGACTGGACTGTTTCCTACCACTCCTCGTCAGGATGGAGTCGCCGGAGACATGCGAGAACATCATCAAAGCCCTGAGCGGCCACCTGCTGGACAACCACAGCCAGAAACTGGTCATCAAGTTCGCTGATGGCAACAAGAAGCGTCAGCAGCAGAAGGGCTACGAACAGCGGTGGCGCGAACACGTCGACGCCAGTCGCGTCAGCGGCTACGACGCTGCCCATCTGCCGCATGCAGCGCTGAACGGTGCCGGTGGTGTCCCGGCCGGGCTGACGGCGCAGCACTACCCCGCCGTGCCGGTGCCGTACCTGTCCGGACCGGCCTGGACGCCGCAGTCTGTCGTCATTGGCGGCCCGATGCCGCAAATGGACGTCGACGTCTACACCCTGCTGCAGGGCATGCAGCAGCTGCACGTCGGCGGCGCGCCGGCAGCCGGATACGGCGCGCCGCCGCACCAGTATGGCGGCTATCCTCCGCCGGCGCCGGCCTACCACCCGGCAGCAGCGGCCGCCGGCCTGCCCCAGATGTACCACCATCACCACATGATGCCGATGCCCGTGGTGGAGCCGGACGGCGTGGCCAACGGCGCGGAAGATTAGGACAGGAGGCATGATAGGTGAGGGAGCCGGAGGGTGGTCCGTGAGGGTGTGGGAGGCATTATAGGTGAGGACGCCAGAGGGTGGTCCGTGAGGGTGTGGGAGGGTAATAGGTGAGGGAGCCGGAGCGTGGTCTGTGAGGGTGTGGGAGGGTGATAGGTGAGGGAGCCGGAGCGTGGTCTGTGAGGGTGTGGGAGGCATGATAGGTGAGGGCGCCAGAGGGTGGTCCGTGAGGGTGTGGGAGGGTGATAGGTGAGGGAGGGTGATAGGTGAGGGAGGGTGATAGGTGAGGGAGGGTGATAGGTGAGGGAGGGTGATAGGTGATGGAGCCGGAGGGTGGTCTGTGAGGGTGTTGGAGGGTGATATGTGAGGGAGCCGGAGGGTGGTCTGTGAGGGTGTGGGAGGGTGATAGGTGAGGGAGCCGGAGGGTGGCCTGTGAGGGTGTGGGAAGCATGATATGTGAGGGAGCCGGAGGGTGGTCTGTGAGGGTGTGGGAGGGTGATATGTGAGGGAGCCGGAGGGTGGTCTGTGAGGGTGTGGGAGGGTGATAGGTGAGGGAGCCGGAGGGTGCTCTGTGAGGGTGTGGGAGGGTGATAGGTGAGGGAGCCGGATGGTGGTCTGTGAGGGTGTGGGAGGGTGATAGGTGAGGGAGCCGGAGGGTGCTCTGTGAGGGTGTGGGAGGGTGATAGGTGAGGGAGCCGGAGGGTGCTCTGTGAGGGTGTGGGAGGGTGATAGGTGAGGGAGCCGGAGGGTGGTCTGTGAGGGTGTGGGAGGGTGATAGGTGAGGGAGCCGGAGGGTGGTCTGTGAGGGTGTGGAATGGTGATAGGTGAGGGAGCCGGAGGGTGGTCTGTGAGGGTGTGGGAGGGTGATAGGTGAGGGAGCCGGAGGGTGGTCTGTGAGGGTGTGGGAGGGTGATAGGTGAGGGAGCCGGAGGGTGATCTGTGAGGGTGTGGGAGGGTGATTGTGAGGGAGCCGGAGGGTGGTCTGTGAGGGTGTGGGAGGGTGATAGGTGAGGGAGCCGGAGGGTGGTCTGTGAGGGTGTGGGAGGGTGATAGGTGAGGGAGCCGGAGGGTGGTCTGTGAGGGTGTGGAATGGTGATAGGTGAGGGAGCCGGAGGGTGGTCTGTGAGGGTGTGGGAGGGTGATAGGTGAGGGAGCCGGAGGGTGGTCTGTGAGGGTGTGGGAGGGTGATAGGTGAGGGAGCCGGAGGGTGATCTGTGAGGGTGTGGGAGGGTGATTGTGAGGGAGCCGGAGGGTGGTCTGTGAGGGTGTGGGAGGGTGATAGGTGAGGGAGCCGGAGGGTGGTCTGTGAGGGTGTGGGAGGGTGATAGGTGAGGGAGTCGGAGGGTGGTCTGTGAGGGTGTAGGAGGGTGATAGGTGAGGGAGCCGTAGGGTGGTCTGTGATGGTGTGGGAGGGTGATAGGTGAGGGAGCCGGAGGGTGCTCTGTGAGGGTGTGGGAGGGTGATAGGTGAGTGAGCCGGAGGGTGGTCTGTGAGGGTGTGGGAGGGTGATAGGTGAGGGAGCCGGAGGGTGCTCTGTGAGGGTGTGGGAGGGTGATAGGTGAGTGAGCCGGAGGGTGGTCTGTGAGGGTGTGGGAGGGTGATATGTGAGGGAGCCGGAGGGTGCTCTGTGAGGGTGTGGGAGGGTGATAGGTGAGTGAGCCGGAGGGTGGTCTGTGAGGGTGTGGGAGGGTGATAGGTGAGGGAGCCGGAGGGTGCTCTGTGAGGGTGTGGGAGGGTGATAGGTGAGTGAGCCGGAGGGTGGTCTGTGAGGGTGTGGGAGGGTGATAGGTGAGGGAGCCGGAGGGTGCTCTGTGAGGGTGTGGGAGGGTGATAGGTGAGGGCGGCAGAGGGTGGTCTGTGATGGTGTGGGAGGGTGATAGGTGAAGGCGCCAGAGGGTGGAGTTGATCGACGATTTCTGTGGTTTGGAGGTGGGTTTGTATGTCATTACCGGCTGCGTGGATCGTAACTTGTAAAATTGCGTATTTAAAACTGTTTCATAGCCAGCGTTGTGTGATTAAGTCGGCGGAGCTATCTATTGGGTTTTGAGAGACACATCTATCGTTGTCGACACACATCTATCGTTGTCGACACACATCTATCGTTGTCGACACACATCTATCGTTGTCGACACACATCTATCGTTGTCGACACACATCTATCGTTGTCGACACACATCTATCGTTGTCGACACACATCTATCGTTGTCGACACACATCTATCGTTGTCGACACACATCTATCGTTCCGTTTTGAGAGACACATATCTATCGTTCCGTTTTGAGAGACACACATCTATCGTTCCGTTTTGAGAGACACACATCTATCGTTCCGTTTTGAGAGACACATATCTATCGTTGTCGACACACATCTATCGTTGTCGACACACATCTATCGTTCCGTTTTGAGAGACACATATCTATCGTTCCGTTTTGAGAGACACACATCTATCGTTCCGTTTTGAGAGACACATCTATCGTTCCGTTTTGAGAGACACATATCTATCGTTGTCGACACACATCTATCGTTGTCGACACACATCTATCGTTGTCGACACACATCTATCGTTGTCGACACACATCTATCGTTCCGTTTTGAGAGACACATATCTATCGTTGTCGACACACATCTATCGTTGTCGACACATCTATCGTTGTCGACACACATCTATCGTTGTCGACACACATCTATCGTTGTCGACACACATCTATCGTTGTCGACACACATCTATCGTTGTCGACACACATCTATCGTTGTCGACACACATCTATCGTTGTCGACACACATCTATCGTTGTCGACACACATCTATCGTTGTCGACACACATCTATCGTTCCGTTTTGAGAGACACACATCTATCGTTCCGTTTTGAGAGACACACATCTATCGTTGTCGACACACATCTATCGTTGTCGACACACATCTATCGTTGTCGACACACATCTATCGTTGTCGTGTTGTATTCATCCGTGTGCAGAACAAATTGGGCTGCTCGGTGGTTGTGGCACCGGTAATTTTAAAATCACTCTGCTGTCAGCCCGTGCAGGAAGTACTACGCGCTGCACCCCTAGCCTCCCGTCGGGTTGATTGATGCTGATGGCTTGCTGAAAGTTCGGTGTCCCCGTTTCTACCGAGTCATTCTTCTGACGCCAAATGATGGTTCATCCGGTGCATTCGCATCCCTCCCCCACCCCACCCCTGGAAACTGAGCGTATATTTTGTGCTATGATTTTATGACTTGTGCCTTCTGTTTGTTTTCCAGATAATGTTTGTGTATATACGGAATGGCGGCCGAGGGCCCGACACCCTGCAAGAGCGAGCTTACGATGGGTCCGACCGGCTCGACGCGGTGCGGCGCCGCTCAGAGGCTGTAGTTCGCCCGCCGGCCGTGCGTGGCGCCACCAGTAGTGGGCTAGCCTGGATTGCTGCTCAGGAAGGGATGCCAAACGGAGAGACAGACAGACAGACAGAGCATCGATCCGGTCCGTGTGTGCGTTTGTTAAGTTTTAGCCGCGCGAGCCGGAGAGCCGAGATTGCTGGACTGGTCTCCGGCTGCTGATTGGTGCGTTTTAAATCTCGGTGGGAGCGGGACGTGCCGTGGCTACCCGACCGGAACCTCGCCGGAACCATACCGGAGCCTCGCTGGAACCGCATGGGAACCGGAACCGAAACCAGAAGTGGAATCTGAAACGGAACCGACGGACGGTCTCGTCATCGGAGGACCGGAGGACCGGAGGACCGGAGGACCGGAGGACCGGAGGACCGGAGGAGGGTCGCCGCGGCAGCGCGTGCCCGCCTCGCATCTCGTCTCGCCTTCTCTCTGTGCGACTCCCAGTGGAGGGAACCGGCGTTCGAGCGCCGCCGTGTGCCTCGGTAAGAGGCATCTGTGACGTCAGAGGGCAATCTGTGACGTCATCAACGACACGACATTCCACCAGAGGCGGCCGTCTTGGTTTGCTATTTTGTACAGGTTTTGCATGTCTCCAGCCGACCTGCCGCCGCTGCGCTGTGCTGTGGAGTGAACTAGGACGGTGTGTCGAAGAGTGTACCGCAGCGCTACCTTCGTAGTCGGGGCGGCGACGCCGTGACGTCCCGATCGTTCGGAGCCGGCGGCCGCCCCGAGTCAGCTAGTGCTCTTTTTCAAAACGTTTCGTTCTCACACGGTGCCTTGTTTCATCGTACCTCCAGCCGAAAACCGGGCTCTATTTTACTACGATACTAGTGAGATGCGACGGCGCACCGCCGGGCGCAGGCTGCCAGTGACCAAGCGGCTTCTGAAGCCAGCGCTAGTTCGACGTCCGCTCGCCAGGCGGCGCGCGCGGCGCCATGTGACTGTTGTACATAGAGGGCGTTTGTTGCGGCAGCGCCGCGCGGGGCAGCCACCCGGCACTGTGTCTCGTCCTGTGTTGTCCGCCTCAGCTGTGCCGGCTGCAGAATCGCCGTTGAAGTGTGTGTGTGTGTTTTTCCGGTGATTTTCGGTGATTTCCGGCAGTTTCTGGTGACTTCCGGCGGCTACGGAGCCTCCCGGTGGGAATCCTACTACGTGCTGTTCGGTGTGTGTCCGCCGCCCGGAGCCCTCCGACATCGATTTGTGAGCGTTGGCATAGCCGATCAAATGTCTGATTCCAACTCTACGTTGATGAGTCGCCGGACGCCGGCCTGCCGGGCCGCGATCGCAGCGCCGCCACGGCATTTGTGACGTCACTTGTGTGTGATGGAGCGTGGGACGGCCGCCCCGCTGAGCTCGGATTGGCACGACGGCGTTATTTTTGTACAGATTTTTGTGCTCGGATGTCTTGTGGTGCCGCTCGTCTCTGAGCGGGCTGCGTCGGTCGCGTCCGCTGCGATGGAGGAGTGTGTAAATACCGCTGGCGGCGGCGGATGTTGCAGGGGCTGCACCTATGGGCGCGACTGGGCGCTCTGCGAAGCGTTGCGCGCCGCGGGCTGCAGGGCCGGCGGCGGCGGCGGCGGCGTCTATCGGTTGTTGATGGTTGCAGAGTTTATGTGCGGCCGGTGAGAGCGCTGGCGTGCCGAGATACGCGTCGGCCAGGCCGCGCGGCTGACTCAGCTTTAACAACGAGATCGGCTGCGCCCGGCGAGGCAGGGCGGGAGGGCAGGGGACGGGGTGGGTGGGGGTCAGGTCTGATTAGGTCTGACCAGAGGAAATACAGGCCGACACGTGAGTGGAGATGTGTGTTTGTGCGGAGAGGACTGCAATGGAGCACGGAGAACTGAGGGAGGCGATGAGAAGTCAATAGCTGATAAAACACTGGTCATGGTCCCAGTCATTTATTATAATTTATCCACGCGGTGGCTATTACGAATCCAGTCACTAGTGTTCTCGTGCGTTACTTTCAGCGTGAAGGCGGCCGCACATTGGGCCGTTCGGCGCGCGAAATTCCGCCCCGGAAAATGCCGGCGACACCGCAGAATATCGTTCTTGTTGCGACGGATTCGACACGGTCCGCGCCCGAGATTCCGCCCCGCCGTCCTACAGCAGCCTCCATACTCGCAACGCATGATGGTCACTCGACGAACTATCAGTTTAGAGCCACGAAACTTGCACATAATAATTTCCACAGCGGCAAGAACATGCTGTGCTAAATTTATACCTCTATCTTCCATATATTTGTCACGGTTAACCTGATTAATTTTGCCTTTCCGCGGTTCTGCGGTGTTCAGCCGCGGAAATCGCTCGTCCTGACCAGCTTTTTTCTCGCCATTCCGCCGGCGGACATTCGGCGCGTTCAACTTGCGTTTTTAATCGTTTCGGCTGCCGCGGAAGTGGAAAATCACTAAAGGCGGCCGCTCACTAGGCCATTCGGCGCACGGAGGTCGCGATATCGCTACGACTTTCCGCGCATCTTTAGCGACATTCCGCCTTCGCGTCAGCCGAAACGTCAAAAATCGCGGACGAATGTCGTCGGCCGGCCATCTGCGGACCGGCGGAAAAAAGCTGATTCGAACGAGCTTTTTCGGCGACTGAACGCCGCGGAGCCGCGGACAACAAAATTGATCAGGATACAGTGGCGAATCTATGCAAGACAGAGGTGCACATTTTGCACAGCATGCTCTTGCCGCTGTGAAATTTATTATGGAAAAGTTTCGTGGTTCTAAACTTACATCTTCGTCGAAAAAAGGCCATAATTAATTTACCTTGTGACAGGCTGTAGGCACAGGTTGCGACATGCTGTAGGTCGGCGGGGCGGAATCTCGCGAGCAGACAGCGCCGAATCCGCCGGAACAAGGACGATATTCAGCGGTATCGACGCGATTTTCCGAGGCGGAATGTCGCAGTATATCGCGCGCCGAATGGCCTAGTGTGCGGCCGCCTTAAATATGCGGAAAATCGCAGCGACATCGCAGACTCTGCGCGCCAAATGGCACAATGTGCTGCCGCTTTATCCCTCACCACCGCCACCTTCGCCGTGCCGTGCTCGGCGCCACCTTCGCCGTGCCGGCGGCGGGGGGGGGGGGGGCGTCTGAACGCCCCCTTGTAACTCGGCTTCTATGGTGTGTTGTAGGAATCCAAAAATACCGCTCGATAGCTCGTCGAAAGTCATGTCGAAACTATTTCGAACATTTTTGACTCGGGTCAAAATTGAGGTCACCAGATATCATCAAAGGTCAAATTTTCCAAGTATAGGACTGCTCCAGAAACCCCCAAATATCTCGGGAAATATGATAGCTAGGAACACACGGAAAACAACGAAAGCTCATGGAAAATACAATCGCTACTTGTGTTCGGAAATTTTAGCTCAGGTCAACAGTTCAGGTTCCAGAATAGACTGGTTCTTGATTCAACTTTTTTGGAACGATTCAATCACGATTCATTTTGGAAGGCCTAAATGATTAAATCACCGCTCGATTCATAGATACAATTTTGAGCATTTATTTTTCCGAATCAAAGAATCAAAAACAAAATCAATTAATGTTTTATTCAACATTTAAATATATATGTTCAATTTATGTCCAATGAAGACAAATTGAAACATACATATATATTTATATTTATATATATATATATATATATATATATGTATATATATATATATATATATATATATATATATATATATATATATATATATATATATATATATATATATATATATATATATATATATATATATATATATATATATATATATATATATATATATATATATATATATATATATATATATATATATATATATATATATATATATATATATATATATATATATATATATATATATATATAATATATATATATATATATATATATATATATATATATATATATATATATATATATATATATATATATATATATATATATATATATATATATATATACTATATATATATATATATATATATATATATATATATATATATATATATATATATATATATATATAATATATATATATATATATATATATATATATATATATAATATATATATATATATATATATATATATATATATATATATATATATATATATATATATATATATATATATATATATATATATATATATATCTATATATATATATATATATATATATATATTATATATATATATATATATATATATATATATATATATATATATATATATAATATATATATATATATATATATATATATATATATATATATATATATATATATATATATATATATATATATATATATCAGACAGACAGACAGACAGACAGACAGACAGACAGACAGACAGACAGACAGACAGACAGACAGACAGACAGACAGACAGACAGACAGACAGACAGACAGACAGACAGACAGACAGACAGACAGACAGACAGACAGACAGACAGACAGACAGACAGACAGACAGACAGACAGACAGACAGACAGACAGACAGACAGACAGGACAGACAGACAGACAGACAGACAGACAGACAGACAGACAGACAGACAGACAGACAGACAGACAGACAGACAGACAGACAGACAGACAGACAGACAGACAGACAGACAGACAGACAGACAGACAGACAGACAGACAGACAGACAGACAGACAGACAGACAGACAGACAGACAGACAGACAGACAGACAGACAGACAGACAGACAGACAGACAGACAGACAGACAGACAGACAGACAGACAGACAGACAGACAGACAGACAGACAGACAGACAGACAGACAGACAGACAGACAGACAGACAGACAGACAGACAGACAGACAGACAGACAGACAGACAGACAGACAGACAGACAGACAGACAGACAGACAGACAGACAGACAGACAGACAGACAGACAGACAGACAGACAGACAGACAGACAGACAGACAGACAGACAGACAGACAGACAGACAGACAGACAGACAGACAGACAGACAGACAGACAGACAGACAGACAGACAGACAGACAGACAGACAGACAGACAGACAGACAGACAGACAGACAGACAGACAGACAGACAGACAGACAGACAGACGACAGACAGACAGACAGACAGACAGACAGACAGACAGACAGACAGACAGACAGACAGACAGACAGACAGACAGACAGACAGACAGACAGACAGACAGACAGACAGACAGACAGACAGACAGACAGACAGACAGACAGACAGACAGACAGACAGACAGACAGACAGACAGACAGACAGACAGACAGACAGACAGACAGACAGACAGACAGACAGACAGACAGACAGACAGACAGACAGACAGACAGACAGACAGACAGACAGACAGACAGACAGACAGACAGACAGACATACAGACAGACAGACAGACAGACAGACAGACAGACAGACAGACAGACAGACAGACAGACAGACAGACAGACAGACAGACAGACAGACAGACAGACAGACAGACAGACAGACAGACAGACAGACAGACAGACAGACAGACAGACAGACAGACAGACAGACAGACAGACAGACAGACAGACAGACAGACAGACAGACAGACAGACAGACAGACAGACAGACAGACAGACAGACAGACAGACAGACAGACA
>JAXIVJ010005641.1:67500-70000 GCA_036785665.1 Chirona hameri
CGGATGGGCGGATGGGCGGATGGGCGGATGGGCGGATGGGCGGATGGGGCGGATGGGCGGATGGGCGGATGGGCGGATGGGCGGATGGCGATGGGCGATGGGCGGATGGGCGGATGGGCGGATGGCGGATGGGCGGATGGGCGGCGATGGGCGGATGGGCGGATGGGCGGATGGGCGGATGGGCGGATGGGCGGATGGGGCGGATGGGCGGATGGGCGGATGGGCGATGGGGCGGATGGGCGGATGGGCGGATGGGCGGATGGGCGGATGGGCGGATGGGCGGATGGGCGGATGGGCGGATGGGCGGATGGGCGGATGGGCGGATGGGCGGATGGGCGGATGGGCGGATGGGGATGGGCGGATGGGCGGATGGGCGGATGGGCGGATGGGCGGATGGGCGGATGGGCGGATGGGCGGATGGGCGGATGGGCGGATGGGCGGATGGGCGGATGGGCGGATGGGCGGATGGGCGGATGGGCGGATGGGCGGATGGGCGGATGGGCGGATGGGCGGATGGCGGATGGGCGGATGGGCGGATGGGCGGATGGGCGGATGGGCGGATGGGCGGATGGGCGGATGGGCGGATGGGCGGATGGGCGGATGGGCGGATGGGCGGATGGGCGGATGGGCGGATGGGCGGATGGGCGGATGGGCGGATGGGCGGATGGGCGGATGGGCGGATGGGCGGATGGGCGGATGGGCGGATGGGCGGATGGGCGGATGGGCGGATGGGCGGATGGGCGGATGGGCGGATGGGCGGATGGGCGGATGGGCGGATGGGCGGATGGCGGATGGGCGGATGGGCGGATGGGCGGATGGGCGGATGGGCGGATGGGCGGATGGGCGGATGGGCGGATGGGCGGATGGGCGGATGGGCGGATGGGCGGATGGGCGGATGGGCGGATGGGCGGATGGGCGGATGGGCGGATGGGCGGATGGGCGGATGGGCGGATGGGCGGATGGGCGGATGGGCGGATGGGCGGATGGGCGGATGGGCGGATGGGCGGATGGGCGGATGGGCGGATGGGCGGATGGGCGGATGGGCGGATGGGCGGATGGGCGGATGGGCGGATGGGCGGATGGGCGGATGGGCGGATGGCGGATGGGCGGATGGGCGGATGGGCGGATGGGCGGATGGGCGGATGGCGGATGGGCGGATGGGCGGATGGGCGGATGGGCGGATGGGCGGATGGGCGGATGGGCGGATGGGCGGATGGGCGGATGGGCGGATGGGCGGATGGGCGGATGGGCGGATGGGCGGATGGGCGGATGGGCGGATGGGCGGATGGGCGGATGGGCGGATGGGCGGATGGGCGGATGGGCGGATGGGCGGATGGGCGGATGGGCGGATGGGCGGATGGGCGGATGGGCGGATGGGCGGATGGGCGGATGGGCGGATGGGCGGATGGGCGGATGGGCGGATGGGCGGATGGGCGGATGGGCGGATGGGCGGATGGGCGGATGGGCGGATGGGCGGATGGGCGGATGGGCGGATGGGCGGATGGGCGGATGGGCGGATGGGCGGATGGGCGGATGGGCGGATGGGCGGATGGGCGGATGGGCGGATGGGCGGATGGGCGGATGGGCGGATGGGCGGATGGGCGGATGGGCGGATGGGCGGATGGGCGGATGGGCGGATGGGCGGATGGGCGGATGGGCGGATGGGCGGATGGGCGGATGGGCGGATGGGCGGATGGGCGGATGGGCGGATGGGCGGATGGGCGGATGGGCGGATGGGCGGATGGCGGATGGGCGGATGGGCGGATGGGCGGATGGGCGGATGGGCGGATGGGCGGATGGGCGGATGGGCGGATGGGCGGATGGGCGGATGGGCGGATGGGCGGATGGGCGGATGGGCGGATGGGCGGATGGGCGGATGGGCGGATGGGCGGATGGGCGGATGGGCGGATGGGCGGATGGGCGGATGGGCGGATGGGCGGATGGGCGGATGGGCGGATGGGCGGATGGGCGGATGGGCGGATGGGCGGATGGGCGGATGGGCGGATGGGCGGATGGGCGGATGGGCGGATGGGCGGATGGGCGGATGGGCGGATGGGCGGATGGGCGGATGGGCGGATGGGCGGATGGCGGATGGGCGGATGGGCGGATGGGCGGATGGGCGGATGGGCGGATGGGCGGATGGGCGGATGGGCGGATGGGCGGATGGGCGGATGGGCGGATGGGCGGATGGGCGGATGGGCGGATGGGCGGATGGGCGGATGGGCGGATGGGCGGATGGGCGGATGGGCGGATGGGCGGATGGGCGGATGGGCGGATGGGCGGATGGGCGGATGGGCGGATGGGCGGATGGGCGGATGGGCGGATGGGCGGATGGGCGGATGGCGGATGGGCGGATGGGCGGATGGGCGGATGGGCGGATGGGCGGATGGGCGGATGGGCGGATGGGCGGATGGGCGGATGGGCGGATGGGCGGATGGGCGGATGGGCGGATGGGCGGATGGGCGGATGGGCGGATGGGCGGATGGGCGGATGGGCGGAT
>JAXIVJ010005642.1:0-5000 GCA_036785665.1 Chirona hameri
GATGATGTCGCTGATGATGATGTTGCTGATGATGATGTTGTTGATGATGTTGCTGATGATGTTGCTGATGATGTTGCTGATGATGTTGCTGATGATGTTGATGATGATGTTGATGATGATGTTGATGATGATGTTGATGATGATGTTGATGATGATGTTGCTGATGATGTTGCTGATGATGTTGCTGATGATGTTGCTGATGATGTTGCTGGTGATGTTGCTGATGATGTTGCTGATGATGTAGCTGATGATGACGTGAGACGGTGTGGTATGCCCGGAGGCGGTGTTGTATGCCCGGAGGCGGTGTTGTATGCCCGGAGGCGGTGTGGTATGCCCGGAGGCGGTGTTGTATGCCCGGAGGCGGTGTTGTATGCCCTGAGGCGGTCTGGTATGCCCGGAGGCGGTGTAGTATGCCCGGAGGCGGTGTTGTATGCCCGGAGGCGGTGTGGTATGCCCGGAGGCGGTGCAGTATGCCCGGAGGCGTTGTTGTATGCCCGGAGGCGGTGTGGTATGCCCGGAGGCGGTGTAGTATGCCCGGAGGCGGTGTTAGTATGCCCGGAGGCGGTGTTGTATGCCCGGAGGCGGTGTGGTATGCCCGGAAGCGGTGTAGTATGCCCGGAGGCGGTGTTGTATGCCCGGAGGCGGTGTGGTATGCCCGGAGGCGGTACAACACCGCCTCCGGGCATGATGATGATGATAATGATGATGATGATGATGATGATGATGATGATGATGATGATGATGATGATGATGTTGCTGATGATGTTGCTGATGATGTTGCTGATGATGTTGATGATGATGTTGATGATGATGTTGATGATGATGTTGATGATGATGTTGATGATATGTTGATGATGATGTTGATGTTGCTGATGATGTTGCTGGTGATGTTGCTGATGATGTTAATGATGATGTTGCTGATGATGTTGCTGATGATGACGTGAGACGGTGTGGTATGCCCGTTTGCGGTGTTGTATGCCCGGAGGCGGTGTTGTATGCCCGGAGGCGGTGTGGTATGCCCGGAGGCGGTGTGGTATGCCCGGAGGCGGTGTAGTATGCCCGGAGGCGGTGTTGTATGCCCGGAGGCGGTGTGGTATGCCCGGAGGCGGTACAACACCGCCTCCGGGCATGATGATGATAATGATGATGATGATGATGATGATGATGATGATGATGATGATGATGATGATGATGATGATGATGATGATGATGATGATGATGATGATGATGATGATGATGATGATGATGATGATGATGATGATGATGATGATGATGATGATGATGATGATGATGATGATGATGATGATGATGATGATGATGATGATGATGATGATGATGTTGCTGATGATGATGTTGCTGATGATGATGTTGCTGATGATGATGTTGTTGATGATGTTGCTGATGATGTTGCTGATGATGTTGCTGATGATGTTGCTGATGATGTTGATGATGATGTTGATGATGATGTTGATGATGATGTTGATGATGATGTTGATGATATGTTGATGATGATGTTGATGATGATGTTGATGATGATGTTGATGTTGATGATGATGTTAATGATGATGTTGATGATGATGTTGATGATGATGTTGCTGATGATGTTGCTGATGATGTTGCTGATGATGTTGCTGGTGATGTTGCTGATGATGTTGCTGATGATGTTGCTGATGATGTTGCTGATGATGACGTGAGACGGTGTGGTATGCCCGTTTGCGGTGTTGTATGCCCGGAGGCGGTGTTGTATGCCCGGAGGCGGTGTGGTATGCCCGGAGGCGGTGTTGTATGCCCGGAGGCGGTGTTGTATGCCCGGAGGCGGTGTGGTATGCCCGGAGGCGGTGTAGTATGCCCGGAGGCGGTGTTGTATGCCCGGAGGCGGTGTGGTATGCCGGAGGCGGTGTAGTATGCCCGGAGGCGGTGTTGTATGCCCGGAGGCGGTGTGGTATGCCCGGAGGCGGTACAACACCGCCTCCGGGCATGATGATGATAATGATGATGATGATGATGATGATGATGATGATGATGATGATGATGATGATGATGATGATGATGATGATGATGATGATGATGATGATGATGATGATGATGATGATGATGATGATGATGATGATGATGATGATGATGATGATGATGATGATGATGATGATGATGATGATGATGATGATGATGATGATGATGATGATGATGATGATGTTGCTGATGATGATGTTGCTGATGATGATGTTGCTGATGATGATGTTGTTGATGATGTTGCTGATGATGTTGCTGATGATGTTGCTGATGATGTTGCTGATGATGTTGATGATGATGTTGATGATGATGTTGATGATGATGTTGATGATGATGTTGATGATATGTTGATGATGATGTTGATGATGATGTTGATGATGATGTTGATGTTGATGATGATGTTAATGATGATGTTGATGATGATGTTGATGATGATGTTGCTGATGATGTTGCTGATGATGTTGCTGATGATGTTGCTGGTGATGTTGCTGATGATGTTGCTGATGATGTTGCTGATGATGTTGCTGATGATGACGTGAGACGGTGTGGTATGCCCGTTTGCGGTGTTGTATGCCCGGAGGCGGTGTTGTATGCCCGGAGGCGGTGTGGTATGCCCGGAGGCGGTGTTGTATGCCCGGAGGCGGTGTTGTATGCCCGGAGGCGGTGTGGTATGCCCGGAGGCGGTGTAGTATGCCCGGAGGCGGTGTTGGATGCCCGGAGGCGGTGTGGTATGCCCGGAGGCGGTGTAGTATGCCCGGAGGCGGTGTTGTATGCCCGGAGGCGGTGTGGTATGCCCGGAGGCGGTACAACACCGCCTCCGGGCATGATGATGATAATGATGATGATGATGATGATGATGATGATGATGATGATGATGATGATGATGATGATGATGATGATGATGTTGCTGATGATGATGTTGCTGATGATGTTGCTGATGATGATGTTGTTGATGATGTTGCTGATGATGTTGCTGATGATGTTGCTGATGATGTTGCTGATGATGTTGATGATGATGTTGATGATGATGTTGATGATGATGTTGATGATGATGTTGATGATGATGTTGATGATGATGTTGATGATGATGTTGATGATGATGTTGATGTTGATGATGATGTTAATGATGATGTTGATGATGATGTTGATGATGATGTTGCTGATGATGTTGCTGATGATGTTGCTGATGATGTTGCTGGTGATGTTGCTGATGATGTTGCTGATGATGCTGCTGATGATGTTGCTGATGATGACGTGAGACGGTGTGGTATGCCCGTTTGCGGTGTTGTATGCCCGGAGGCGGTGTTGTATGCCCGGAGGCGGTGTGGTATGCCCGGAGGCGGTGTTGTATGCCCGGAGGCGGTGTTGTATGCCCGGAGGCGGTGTGGTATGCCCGGAGGCGGTGTAGTATGCCCGGAGGCGGTGTTGTATGCCCGGAGGCGGTGTGGTATGCCCGGAGGCGGTGTAGTATGCCCGGAGGCGGTGGTGTTGTATGCCCGGAGGCGGTGTGGTATGCCCGGAGGCGGTACAACACCGCCTCCGGGCATGATGATGATAATGATGATGATGATGATGATGATGATGATGATGATGATGATGATGATGATGATGATGATGATGATGATGATGATGATGATGATGATGATGATGATGATGATGATGATGATGATGATGATGATGATGTTGCTGATGATGATGTTGCTGATGATGATGTTGCTGATGATGATGTTGTTGATGATGTTGCTGATGATGTTGCTGATGATGTTGCTGATGATGTTGCTGATGATGTTGATGATGATGTTGATGATGATGTTGATGATGATGTTGATGATGATGTTGATGATGATGTTGATGATGATAATGATGATGATGATGATGATGATGATGATGATGATGATGATGATGATGATGATGATGATGATGATGATGATGATGATGATGATGATGATGATGATGATGATGATGATGATGATGATGATGATGATGATGATGATGATGATGATGATGATGATGATGATGATTATGATGATGATGATGATGATGATGATGATGATGATGATGTTGCTGATGATGATGTTGCTGATGATGATGTTGCTTATGATGATGTTGTTGATGATGTTGCTGATGATGTTGCTGATGATGTTGCTGATGATGTTGCTGATGATGACGTGAGACGGTGTGGTATGCCCGTTTGCGGTGTTGTATGCCCGGAGGCGGTGTTGTATGCCCGGAGGCGGTGTGGTATGCCCGGAGGCGGTGTTGTATGCCCGGAGGCGGTGTTGTATGCCCGGAGGCGGTGTGGTATGCCCGGAGGCGGTGTAGTATGCCCGGAGGCGGTGTTGTATGCCCGGAGGCGGTGTGGTATGCCCGGAGGCGGTGTAGTATGCCCGGAGGCGGTGTTGTATGCCCGGAGGCGGTGTGGTATGCCCGGAGGCGGTACAACACCGCCTCCGGGCATGATGATGATAATGATGATGATGATGATGATGATGATGATGATGATGATGATGATGATGATGATGATGATGATGATGATGATGATGATGATGATGATGATGATGATGATGATGATGATGATGATGATGATGATGATGATGATGATGATGATGATGATGATGATGATGATGATGATGATGATGATGATGATGATGATGATGATGATGATGATGATGATGATGATGATGATGATGATGATGATGATGATGATGATGATGATGATGATGATGATGATGAGGATGATGATGATGATGATGATGATGATGATGATGATGATGATGATGATGATGATGATGATGATGATGATGATGATGATGATGATGATGATGATGTTGCTGATGATGATGTTGCTGATGATGATGTTGCTGTTGATGATGATGTTGATGATGATGTTGCTGATGATGTTGCTGATGATGTTGCTGATGATGTTGATGATGATGTTGCTGGTGATGTTGCTGATGATGTTGCTGATGATGTTGCTGGTGATGTTGCTG
>JAXIVJ010005642.1:10000-12500 GCA_036785665.1 Chirona hameri
GGAGGCGGTGTTGTATGCCCGGAGGCGGTGTTGTATGCCCTGAGGCGGTCTGGTATGCCCGGAGGCGGTGTAGTATGCCCGGAGGCGGTGTTGTATGCCCGGAGGCGGTGTGGTATGCCCGGAGGCGGTGCAGTATGCCCGGAGGCGTTGTTGTATGCCCGGAGGCGGTGTGGTATGCCCGGAGGCGGTGTAGTATGCCCGGAGGCGGTGTAGTATGCCCGGAGGCGGTGTTGTATGCCCGGAGGCGGTGTGGTATGCCCGGAAGCGGTGTAGTATGCCCGGAGGCGGTGTTGTATGCCCGGAGGCGGTGTGGTATGCCCGGAGGCGGTACAACACCGCCTCCGGGCATGATGATGATGATAATGATGATGATGATGATGATGATGATGATGATGATGATGATGATGATGATGATGTTGCTGATGATGTTGCTGATGATGTTGCTGATGATGTTGATGATGATGTTGATGATGATGTTGATGATGATGTTGATGATGATGTTGATGATATGTTGATGATGATGTTGATGTTGCTGATGATGTTGCTGGTGATGTTGCTGATGATGTTAATGATGATGTTGCTGATGATGTTGCTGATGATGACGTGAGACGGTGTGGTATGCCCGTTTGCGGTGTTGTATGCCCGGAGGCGGTGTTGTATGCCCGGAGGCGGTGTGGTATGCCCGGAGGCGGTGTGGTATGCCCGGAGGCGGTGTAGTATGCCCGGAGGCGGTGTTGTATGCCCGGAGGCGGTGTGGTATGCCCGGAGGCGGTACAACACCGCCTCCGGGCATGATGATGATGATGATGATGATGATGATGATGATGATGATGATGATGATGATGATGATGATGATGATGATGATGATGATGATGATGATGATGATGATGATGATGATGATGATGATGATGATGATGATGATGATGATGATGATGATGATGATGATGATGATGATGATGATGATGATGATGATGATGATGATGATGATGATGATGATGATGATGTTGCTGATGATGATGTTGCTGATGATGATGTTGCTGATGATGATGTTGTTGATGATGTTGCTGATGATGTTGCTGATGATGTTGCTGATGATGTTGCTGATGATGTTGATGATGATGTTGATGATGATGTTGATGATGATGTTGATGATGATGTTGATGATATGTTGATGATGATGTTGATGATGATGTTGATGATGATGTTGATGTTGATGATGATGTTAATGATGATGTTGATGATGATGTTGATGATGATGTTGCTGATGATGTTGCTGATGATGTTGCTGATGATGTTGCTGGTGATGTTGCTGATGATGTTGCTGATGATGTTGCTGATGATGTTGCTGATGATGACGTGAGACGGTGTGGTATGCCCGTTTGCGGTGTTGTATGCCCGGAGGCGGTGTTGTATGCCCGGAGGCGGTGTGGTATGCCCGGAGGCGGTGTTGTATGCCCGGAGGCGGTGTTGTATGCCCGGAGGCGGTGTGGTATGCCCGGAGGCGGTGTAGTATGCCCGGAGGCGGTGTTGTATGCCCGGAGGCGGTGTGGTATGCCCGGAGGCGGTGTAGTATGCCCGGAGGCGGTGTTGTATGCCCGGAGGCGGTGTGGTATGCCCGGAGGCGGTACAACACCGCCTCCGGGCATGATGATGATAATGATGATGATGATGATGATGATGATGATGATGATGATGATGATGATGATGATGATGATGATGATGATGATGATGATGATGATGATGATGATGATGATGATGATGATGATGATGATGATGATGATGATGATGATGATGATGATGATGATGATGATGATGATGATGATGATGATGATGATGATGATGATGATGTTGCTGATGATGATGTTGCTGATGATGATGTTGCTGATGATGATGTTGTTGATGATGTTGCTGATGATGTTGCTGATGATGTTGCTGATGATGTTGCTGATGATGTTGATGATGATGTTGATGATGATGTTGATGATGATGTTGATGATGATGTTGATGATATGTTGATGATGATGTTGATGATGATGTTGATGATGATGTTGATGTTGATGATGATGTTAATGATGATGTTGATGATGATGTTGATGATGATGTTGCTGATGATGTTGCTGATGATGTTGCTGATGATGTTGCTGGTGATGTTGCTGATGATGTTGCTGATGATGTTGCTGATGATGTTGCTGATGATGACGTGAGACGGTGTGGTATGCCCGTTTGCGGTGTTGTATGCCCGGAGGCGGTGTTGTATGCCCGGAGGCGGTGTGGTATGCCCGGAGGCGGTGTTGTATGCCCGGAGGCGGTGTTGTATGCCCGGAGGCGGTGTGGTATGCCCGGAGGCGGTGTAGTATGCCCGGAGGCGGTGTTGTATGCCCGGAGGCGGTGTGGTATGCCCGGAGGCGGTGTAGTATGCCCGGAGGCGGTGTTGTATGCCCGGAGGCGGTGTGGTATGCCCGGAGGCGGTACAACACCGCCTCCGGGCATGATGATGATA
>JAXIVJ010005642.1:17500-20000 GCA_036785665.1 Chirona hameri
CTGATGATGTTGCTGATGATGATGTTGTTGATGATGTTGCTGATGATGTTGCTGATGATGTTGCTGATGATGTTGCTGATGATGTTGATGATGATGTTGATGATGATGTTGATGATGATGTTGATGATGATGTTGATGATGATGTTGATGATGATGTTGATGATGATGTTGATGATGATGTTGATGTTGATGATGATGTTAATGATGATGTTGATGATGATGTTGATGATGATGTTGCTGATGATGTTGCTGATGATGTTGCTGATGATGTTGCTGGTGATGTTGCTGATGATGTTGCTGATGATGCTGCTGATGATGTTGCTGATGATGACGTGAGACGGTGTGGTATGCCTGTTTGCGGTGTTGTATGCCCGGAGGCGGTGTTGTATGCCCGGAGGCGGTGTGGTATGCCCGGAGGCGGTGTTGTATGCCCGGAGGCGGTGTTGTATGCCCGGAGGCGGTGTGGTATGCCCGGAGGCGGTGTAGTATGCCCGGAGGCGGTGTTGTATGCCCGGAGGCGGTGTGGTATGCCCGGAGGCGGTGTAGTATGCCCGGAGGCGGTGTTGTATGCCCGGAGGCGGTGTGGTATGCCCGGAGGCGGTACAACACCGCCTCCGGGCATGATGATGATAATGATGATGATGATGATGATGATGATGATGATGATGATGATGATGATGATGATGATGATGATGATGATGATGATGATGATGATGATGATGATGATGATGATGATGATGATGATGATGATGATGTTGCTGATGATGATGTTGCTGATGATGATGTTGCTGATGATGATGTTGTTGATGATGTTGCTGATGATGTTGCTGATGATGTTGCTGATGATGTTGCTGATGATGTTGATGATGATGTTGATGATGATGTTGATGATGATGTTGATGATGATGTTGATGATGATGTTGATGATGATATATGATGATGATGATGATGATGATGATGATGATGATGATGATGATGATGATGATGATGATGATGATGATGATGATGATGATGATGATGATGATGATGATGATGATGATGATGATGATGATGATGATGATGATGATGATGATGATGATGATGATGATGATTATGATGATGATGATGATGATGATGATGATGATGATGATGTTGCTGATGATGATGTTGCTGATGATGATGTTGCTTATGATGATGTTGTTGATGATGTTGCTGATGATGTTGCTGATGATGTTGCTGATGATGTTGCTGATGATGACGTGAGACGGTGTGGTATGCCCGTTTGCGGTGTTGTATGCCCGGAGGCGGTGTTGTATGCCCGGAGGCGGTGTGGTATGCCCGGAGGCGGTGTTGTATGCCCGGAGGCGGTGTTGTATGCCCGGAGGCGGTGTGGTATGCCCGGAGGCGGTGTAGTATGCCCGGAGGCGGTGTTGTATGCCCGGAGGCGGTGTGGTATGCCCGGAGGCGGTGTAGTATGCCCGGAGGCGGTGTTGTATGCCCGGAGGCGGTGTGGTATGCCCGGAGGCGGTACAACACCGACTCCGGGCATGATGATGATAATGATGATGATGATGATGATGATGATGATGATGATGATGATGATGATGATGATGATGATGATGATGATGATGATGATGATGATGATGATGATGATGATGATGATGATGATGATGATGATGATGATGATGATGATGATGATGATGATGATGATGATGATGATGATGATGATGATGATGATGATGATGATGATGATGATGATGATGATGATGATGATGATGATGATGATGATGATGATGATGATGATGATGATGATGATGATGATGATGATGATGATGATGATGATGATGATGATGATGATGATGATGATGATGATGATGATGATGATGATGATGATGATGATGATGATGATGATGATGATGTTGCTGATGATGATGTTGCTGATGATGATGTTGCTGTTGATGATGATGTTGATGATGATGTTGCTGATGATGTTGCTGATGATGTTGCTGATGATGTTGATGATGATGTTGCTGGTGATGTTGCTGATGATGTTGCTGATGATGTTGCTGGTGATGTTGCTGATGATGTTGCTGATGATGTTGCTGATGATGACGTGAGACGGTGTGGTATGCCCGGAGGCGGTGTTGTATGCCCGGAGGCGGTGTTGTATGCCCGGAGGCGGTGTGGTATGCCCGGAGGCGGTGTTGTATGCCCGGAGGCGGTGTTGTATGCCCGGAGGCGGTGTGGTATGCCCGGAGGCGGTGTTGTATGCCCGGAGGCGGTGTTGTATGCCCTGAGGCGGTCTGGTATGCCCGGAGGCGGTGTAGTATGCCCGGAGGCGGTGTTGTATGCCCGGAGGCGGTGTGGTATGCCCGGAGGCGGTGTAGTATGCCCGGAGGCGGTGTTGTATGCCCGGAGGCGGTGTGGTATGCCCGGAGGCGGTACAACACCGCCTCCGGGCATGATGATGATAATGATGATGATGATGATGATGATGATGATGATGATGATGATGATGATG
>JAXIVJ010005642.1:32500-42500 GCA_036785665.1 Chirona hameri
TTGTATGCCCGGAGGCGGTGTGGTATGCCCGGAGGCGGTGTTGTCTGCCCGGAGGCGGTGTTGTATGCCCGGAGGCGGTGTGGTATGCCCGGAGGCGGTGTAGTATGCCCGGAGGCGGTGTTGTATGCCCGGAGGCGGTGTAGTATGCCCGGAGGCGGTGTTGTATGCCCGGAGGCGGTGTGGTATGTCCGGAGGCGGTACAACACCGCCTCCGGGCATGATGATGATAATGATGATGATGATGATGATGATGATGATGATGATGATGATGATGATGATGATGATGATGATGATGATGATGATGATGATGATGATGATGATGATGATGATGATGATGATGATGATGATGATGATGATGATGATGATGATGATGATGATGATGAAGATGATGATGATGATGATGATGATGATGATGATGATGATGATGATGATGATGATGATGATGATGATGATGATGATGATGATGATGATGATGATGTGTTGTATGCCCGGAGGCGGTGTTGTATGCCCGGAGGCGGTGTGGTATGCCCGGAGGCGGCGTAGTATGCCCGGAGGCGGTGTTGTATGCCCGGAGGCGGTGTGGTATGCCCGGAGGCGGTGTAGTATGCCCGGAGGCGGTGTTGTATGCCCGGAGGCGGTGTGGTATGCCCGGAGGCGGTACAACACCGCCTCCGGGCATGATGATGATAATGATGATGATGATGATGATGATGATGATGATGATGATGATGATGATGATGATGATGATGATGATGATGATGATGATGATGATGATGATGATGATGATGATGATGATGATGATGATGATGATGATGATGATGATGATGATGATGATGATGATGATGATGATGATGATGATGATGATGATGATGATGATGATGATGATGATGATGATGATGATGATGATGATGATGATGATGATGATGATGATGATGATGATGATGATGATGATGATGATGATGATGATGATGATGATGATGATGATGTTGCTGATGATGATGTTGCTGATGATGATGTTGCTGATGATGATGTTGTTGATGATGTTGCTGATGATGTTGCTGATGATGTTGCTGATGATGTTGCTGATGATGTTGATGATGATGTTGATGATGATGTTGATGATGATGTTGCTGATGATGTTGCTGGTGATGTTGCTGATGATGTTGCTGATGATGTAGCTGATGATGACGTGAGACGGTGTGGTATGCCCGGAGGCGGTGTTGTATGCCCGGAGGCGGTGTTGTATGCCCGGAGGCGGTGTGGTATGCCCGGAGGCGGTGTTGTATGCCCGGAGGCGGTGTTGTATGCCCTGAGGCGGTCTGGTATGCCCGGAGGCGGTGTAGTATGCCCGGAGGCGGTGTTGTATGCCCGGAGGCGGTGTGGTATGCCCGGAGGCGGTGCAGTATGCCCGGAGGCGTTGTTGTATGCCCGGAGGCGGTGTGGTATGCCCGGAGGCGGTGTAGTATGCCCGGAGGCGGTGTAGTATGCCCGGAGGCGGTGTTGTATGCCCGGAGGCGGTGTGGTATGCCCGGAAGCGGTGTAGTATGCCCGGAGGCGGTGTTGTATGCCCGGAGGCGGTGTGGTATGCCCGGAGGCGGTACAACACCGCCTCCGGGCATGATGATGATGATAATGATGATGATGATGATGATGATGATGATGATGATGATGATGATGATGATGATGATGATGATGATGATGATGATGATGATGATGATGATGATGATGATGATGATGATGATGATGATGATGATGATGATGATGATGATGATGATGATGATGATGATGATGATGATGATGATGATGATGATGATGATGATGATGATGATGATGATGATGATGATGATGATGATGATGATGTTGCTGATGATGATGTTGCTCATGATGATGTTGCTGATGATGATGTTGTTGATGATGTTGCTGATGATGTTGCTGATGATGTTGCTGATGATGTTGCTGATGATGTTGATGATGATGTTGATGATGATGTTGATGATGATGTTGATGATGATGTTGATGATGATGTTGCTGATGATGTTGCTGATGATGTTGCTGATGATGTTGCTGATGATGTTGCTGATGATGTTGCTGGCGATGTTGCTGATGATGTTGCTGATGATGTTGCTGATGATGACGTGAGACGGTGTGGTATGCCCGGAGGCGGTGTTGTATGCCCGGAGGCGGTGTTGTATGCCCGGAGGCGGTGTGGTATGCCCGGAGGCGGTGTTGTATGCCCGGAGGCGGTGTTGTATGCCCGGAGGCGGTGTGGTATGCCCGGAGGCGGTGTTGTATGCCCGGAGGCGGTGTTGTATGCCCTGAGGCGGTCTGGTATGCCCGGAGGCGGTGTAGTATGCCCGGAGGCGGTGTTGTATGCCCGGAGGCGGTGTGGTATGCCCGGAGGCGGTGTAGTATGCCCGGAGGCGGTGTTGTATGCCCGGAGGCGGTGTGGTATGCCCGGAGGCGGTGCAACACCGCCTCCGGGCATGATGATGATAATGATGATGATGATGATGATGATGATGATGATGATGATGATGATGATGATGATGATGATGATGATGATGATGATGATGATGATGATGATGATGATGATGATGATGATGATGATGATGATGATGATGATGATGATGATGTTGCTGATGATGATGTTGCTGATGATGATGTTGCTGATGATGATGTTGTTGATGATGTTGCTGATGATGTTGCTGATGATGTTGCTGATGATGTTGCTGATGATGTTGATGATGATGTTGATGATGATGTTGATGATGATGTTGATGATGATGTTGATGATGATGTTGATGATGATAATGATGATGATGATGATGATGATGATGATGATGATGATGATGATGATGATGATGATGATGATGATGATGATGATGATGATGATGATGATGATGATGATGATGATGATGATGATGATGATGATGATGATGATGATGATGATGATGATGATGATGATGATGATGATGATGATGATGTTGCTGATGATGATGTTGCTGATGATGATGTTGCTGATGATGATGTTGTTGATGATGTTGCTGATGATGTTGCTGATGATGTTGCTGATGATGTTGCTGATGATGACGTGAGACGGTGTGGTATGCCCGGAGGCGGTGTTGTATGCCCGGAGGCGGTGTTGTATGCCCGGAGGCGGTGTGGTATGCCCGGAGGCGGTGTTGTATGCCCGGAGGCGGTGTTGTATGCCCGGAGGCGGTGTGGTATGCCCGGAGGCGGTGTTGTATGCCCGGAGGCGGTGTTGTATGCCCTGAGGCGGTCTGGTATGCCCGGAGGCGGTGTAGTATGCCCGGAGGCGGTGTTGTATGCCCGGAGGCGGTGTGGTATGCCCGGAGGCGGTGCAGTATGCCCGGAGGCGGTGTTGTATGCCCGGAGGCGGTGTGGTATGCCCGGAGGCGGTGTAGTATGCCCGGAGGCGGTGTTGTATGCCCGGAGGCGGTGTGGTATGCCCGGAGGCGGTGTAGTATGCCCGGAGGCGGTGTTGTATGCCCGGAGGCGGTGTGGTATGCCCGGAGGCGGTACAACACCGCCTCCGGGCATGATGATGATAATGATGATGATGATGATGATGATGATGATGATGATGATGATGATGATGATGATGATGATGATGATGATGATGATGATGATGATGATGATGATGATGATGATGATGATGATGATGATGATGATGATGATGATGATGATGATGATGATGATGATGATGATGATGATGATGATGATGATGATGCTGATGATGATGATGATGATGATGATGATGTTGCTGATGATGATGTTGCTGATGATGATGCTGCTGATGATGATGTTGTTGATGATGTTGCTGATGATGTTGCTGATGATGTTGCTGATGATGTTGCTGATGATGTTGATGATGATGTTGATGATGATGTTGATGATGATGTTGATGATGATGTTGATGATATGTTGATGATGATGTTGATGATGATGTTGATGATGATGTTGATGTTGATGATGATGTTAATGATGATGTTGATGATGATGTTGATGATGATGTTGCTGATGATGTTGCTGATGATGTTGCTGATGATGTTGCTGGTGATGTTGCTGATGATGTTGCTGTTGATGTTGCTGATGATGTTGCTGATGATGACGTGAGACGGTGTGGTATGCCCGTTTGCGGTGTTGTATGCCCGGAGGCGGTGTTGTATGCCCGGAGGCGGTGTGGTATGCCCGGAGGCGGTGTTGTCTGCCCGGAGGCGGTGTTGTATGCCCGGAGGCGGTGTGGTATGCCCGGAGGCGGTGTAGTATGCCCGGAGGCGGTGTTGTATGCCCGGAGGCGGTGTAGTATGCCCGGAGGCGGTGTTGTATGCCCGGAGGCGGTGTGGTATGTCCGGAGGCGGTACAACACCGCCTCCGGGCATGATGATGATAATGATGATGATGATGATGATGATGATGATGATGATGATGATGATGATGATGATGATGATGATGATGATGATGATGATGATGATGATGATGATGATGATGATGATGATGATGATGATGATGATGATGATGATGATGATGATGATGATGATGATGAAGATGATGATGATGATGATGATGATGATGATGATGATGATGATGATGATGATGATGATGATGATGATGATGATGATGATGATGATGATGATGATGTGTTGTATGCCCGGAGGCGGTGTTGTATGCCCGGAGGCGGTGTGGTATGCCCGGAGGCGGCGTAGTATGCCCGGAGGCGGTGTTGTATGCCCGGAGGCGGTGTGGTATGCCCGGAGGCGGTGTAGTATGCCCGGAGGCGGTGTTGTATGCCCGGAGGCGGTGTGGTATGCCCGGAGGCGGTACAACACCGCCTCCGGGCATGATGATGATAATGATGATGATGATGATGATGATGATGATGATGATGATGATGATGATGATGATGATGATGATGATGATGATGATGATGATGATGATGATGATGATGATGATGATGATGATGATGATGATGATGATGATGATGATGAAGATGATGATGATGATGATGATGATGATGATGATGATGATGATGATGATGATGATGATGATGATGATGATGATGATGATGATGATGATGATGATGATGATGATGATGATGATGATGATGATGATGATGATGATGATGATGATGATGATGATGATGATGTTGCTGATGATGATGTTGCTGATGATGATGTTGCTGATGATGATGTTGTTGATGATGTTGCTGATGATGTTGCTGATGATGTTGCTGATGATGTTGCTGATGATGTTGATGATGATGTTGATGATGATGTTGATGATGATGTTGATGATGATGTTGATGATGATGTTGATGATGATAATGATGATGATGATGATGATGATGATGATGATGATGATGATGATGATGATGATGATGATGATGATGATGATGATGATGATGATGATGATGATGATGATGATGATGATGATGATGATGATGATGATGATGATGATGATGATGATGATGATGATGATGATGATGATGATGATGATGATGATGATGATGTTGCTGATGATGATGTTGCTGATGATGATGTTGCTGATGATGATGTTGTTGATGATGTTGCTGATGATGTTGCTGATGATGTTGCTGATGATGTTGCTGATGATGACGTGAGACGGTGTGGTATGCCCGTTTGCGGTGTTGTATGCCCGGAGGCGGTGTTGTATGCCCGGAGGCGGTGTGGTATGCCCGGAGGCGGTGTTGTATGCCCGGAGGCGGTGTTGTATGCCCGGAGGCGGTGTGGTATGCCCGGAGGCGGTGTAGTATGCCCGGAGGCGGTGTTGTATGCCCGGAGGCGGTGTGGTATGCCCGGAGGCGGTGTAGTATGCCCGGAGGCGGTGTTGTATGCCCGGAGGCGGTGTGGTATGCCCGGAGGCGGTACAACACCGCCTCCGGGCATGATGATGATAATGATGATGATGATGATGATGATGATGATGATGATGATGATGATGATGATGATGATGATGATGATGATGATGATGATGATGATGATGATGAAGATGATGATGATGATGATGATGATGATGATGATGATGATGATGATGATGATGATGATGATGATGATGATGATGATGATGATGATGATGATGATGATGATGATGATGATGATGATGATGATGATGATGATGATGATGATGATGATGATGATGATGATGATGATGATGATGATGATGATGATGATGATGATGATGATGATGATGATGTTGCTGATGATGATGTTGCTGATGATGATTTTGCTGTTGATGATGATGTTGATGATGATGTTGCTGATGATGTTGCTGATGATGTTGCTGATGATGTTGATGATGATGTTGCTGGTGATGTTGCTGATGATGTTGCTGATGATGTTGCTGATCATGTTGCTGATGATGACGTGAGACGGTGTGGTATGCCCGGAGGCGGTGTTGTATGCCCGGAGGCGGTGTTGTATGCCCGGAGGCGGTGTGGTATGCCCGGAGGCGGTGTAGTATGCCCGGAGGCGGTGTTGTATGCCCGGAGGCGGTGTGGTATGCCCGGAGGCGGTGTAGTATGCCCGGAGGCGGTGTTGTATGCCCGGAGGCGGTGTGGTATGCCCGGAGGTGGTGTAGTTTGCCCGGAGGCGGTGTTGTATGCCCGGAGGCGGTGTGGTATGCCCGGAGGCGGTGTAGTATGCCCGGAGGCGGTGTTGTATGCCCGGAGGCGGTGTGGTATGCCCGGAGGCGGTACAACACCGCCTCCGGGCATGATGATGATGATAATGATGATGATGATGATGATGATGATGATGATGATGATGATGATGATGATGATGATGATGATGATGATGATGATGATGATGATGATGATGATGATGATGATGATGATGATGATGATGATGATGATGATGATGATGATGATGATGATGATGATGATGATGATGATGATGATGATGATGATGATGATGATGATGATGATGATGATGATGATGATGTTGCTGATGATGATGTCGCTGATGATGATGTTGCTGATGATGATGTTGTTGATGATGTTGCTGATGATGTTGCTGATGATGTTGCTGATGATGTTGCTGATGATGTTGATGATGATGTTGATGATGATGTTGATGATGATGTTGATGATGATGTTGATGATGATGTTGCTGATGATGTTGCTGATGATGTTGCTGATGATGTTGCTGATGATGTTGCTGGTGATGTTGCTGATGATGTTGCTGATGATGTAGCTGATGATGACGTAAGACGGTGTGGTATGCCCGGAGGCGGTGTTGTATGCCCGGAGGCGGTGTTGTATGCCCGGAGGCGGTGTGGTATGCCCGGAGGCGGTGTTGTATGCCCGGAGGCGGTGTTGTATGCCCTGAGGCGGTCTGGTATGCCCGGAGGCGGTGTAGTATGCCCGGAGGCGGTGTTGTATGCCCGGAGGCGGTGTGGTATGCCCGGAGGCGGTGCAGTATGCCCGGAGGCGTTGTTGTATGCCCGGAGGCGGTGTGGTATGCCCGGAGGCGGTGTAGTATGCCCGGAGGCGGTGTAGTATGCCCGGAGGCGGTGTTGTATGCCCGGAGGCGGTGTGGTATGCCCGGAAGCGGTGTAGTATGCCCGGAGGCGGTGTTGTATGCCCGGAGGCGGTGTGGTATGCCCGGAGGCGGTACAACACCGCCTCCGGGCATGATGATGATGATAATGATGATGATGATGATGATGATGATGATGATGATGATGATGATGATGATGATGATGATGATGATGATGATGATGATGATGATGATGATGATGATGATGATGATGATGATGATGATGATGATGATGATGATGATGATGATGATGATGATGATGATGATGATGATGATGATGATGATGATGATGATGATGATGATGATGATGATGATGATGATGATGATGATGATGATGATGTTGCTGATGATGATGTTGCTGATGATGATGTTGCTGATGATGATGTTGTTGATGATGTTGCTGATGATGTTGCTGATGATGTTGCTGATGATGTTGCTGATGATGTTGATGATGATGTTGATGATGATGTTGATGATGATGTTGATGATGATGTTGCTGATGATGTTGCTGATGATGTTGCTGATGATGTTGCTGATGATGTTGCTGATGATGTTGCTGGCGATGTTGCTGATGATGTTGCTGATGATGTTGCTGATGATGACGTGAGACGGTGTGGTATGCCCGGAGGCGGTGTTGTATGCCCGGAGGCGGTGTTGTATGCCCGGAGGCGGTGTGGTATGCCCGGAGGCGGTGTTGTATGCCCGGAGGCGGTGTTGTATGCCCGGAGGCGGTGTGGTATGCCCGGAGGCGGTGTTGTATGCCCGGAGGCGGTGTTGTATGCCCTGAGGCGGTCTGGTATGCCCGGAGGCGGTGTAGTATGCCCGGAGGCGGTGTTGTATGCCCGGAGGCGGTGTGGTATGCCCGGAGGCGGTGTAGTATGCCCGGAGGCGGTGTTGTATGCCCGGAGGCGGTGTGGTATGCCCGGAGGCGGTGCAACACCGCCTCCGGGCATGATGATGATAATGATGATGATGATGATGATGATGATGATGATGATGATGATGATGATGATGATGATGATGATGATGATGATGATGATGATGATGATGATGATGATGATGATGATGATGATGATGATGATGATGATGATGATGATGATGATGATGATGATGATGATGATGATGATGATGATGATGATGATGATGATGATGATGATGATGATGATGATGATGATGATGATGATGATGATGATGATGATGATGATGATGATGATGATGATGATGATGATGATGATGATGTTGCTGATGATGATGTTGCTGATGATGATGTTGCTGATGATGATGTTGTTGATGATGTTGCTGATGATGTTGCTGATGATGTTGCTGATGATGTTGCTGATGATGTTGATGATGATGTTGATGATGATGTTGATGATGATGTTGATGATGATGTTGATGATGATGTTGATGATGATAATGATGATGATGATGATGATGATGATGATGATGATGATGATGATGATGATGATGATGATGATGATGATGATGATGATGATGATGATGATGATGATGATGATGATGATGATGATGATGATGATGATGATGATGATGATGATGATGATGATGATGATGATGATGATGATGATGTTGCTGATGATGATGTTGCTGATGATGATGTTGCTGATGATGATGTTGTTGATGATGTTGCTGATGATGTTGCTGATGATGTTGCTGATGATGTTGCTGATGATGACGTGAGACGGTGTGGTATGCCCGGAGGCGGTGTTGTATGCCCGGAGGCGGTGTTGTATGCCCGGAGGCGGTGTGGTATGCCCGGAGGCGGTGTTGTATGCCCGGAGGCGGTGTTGTATGCCCGGAGGCGGTGTGGTATGCCCGGAGGCGGTGTTGTATGCCCGGAGGCGGTGTTG
This sequence comes from Chirona hameri, assembly GCA_036785665.1. Lineage (NCBI taxonomy): Eukaryota > Metazoa > Arthropoda > Thecostraca > Balanomorpha > Balanidae > Chirona > Chirona hameri. The sequence goes on from JAXIVJ010005642.1 coordinate 41,946, forward strand.
TATGCCCTGAGGCGGTCTGGTATGCCCGGAGGCGGTGTAGTATGCCCGGAGGCGGTGTTGTATGCCCGGAGGCGGTGTGGTATGCCCGGAGGCGGTGCAGTATGCCCGGAGGCGGTGTTGTATGCCCGGAGGCGGTGTGGTATGCCCGGAGGCGGTGTAGTATGCCCGGAGGCGGTGTTGTATGCCCGGAGGCGGTGTGGTATGCCCGGAGGCGGTGTAGTATGCCCGGAGGCGGTGTTGTATGCCCGGAGGCGGTGTGGTATGCCCGGAGGCGGTACAACACCGCCTCCGGGCATGATGATGATAATGATGATGATGATGATGATGATGATGATGATGATGATGATGATGATGATGATGATGATGATGATGATGATGATGATGATGATGATGATGATGATGATGATGATGATGATGATGATGATGATGATGATGATGATGATGATGATGATGATGATGATGATGATGATGATGATGATGATGATGCTGATGATGATGATGATGATGATGATGATGTTGCTGATGATGATGTTGCTGATGATGATGTTGCTGATG
>JAXIVJ010005642.1:47500-55000 GCA_036785665.1 Chirona hameri
ATGATGATGATGATGATGATGATGATGTTGCTGATGATGATGTTGCTGATGATGATGTTGCTGATGATGATGTTGTTGATGATGTTGCTGATGATGTTGCTGATGATGTTGCTGATGATGTTGCTGATGATGTTGATGATGATGTTGATGATGATGTTGATGATGATGTTGATGATGATGTTGCTGATGATGTTGCTGATGATGTTGCTGATGATGTTGCTGATGATGTTGCTGATGATGTTGCTGGCGATGTTGCTGATGATGTTGCTGATGATGTTGCTGATGATGACGTGAGACGGTGTGGTATGCCCGGAGGCGGTGTTGTATGCCCGGAGGCGGTGTTGTATGCCCGGAGGCGGTGTGGTATGCCCGGAGGCGGTGTTGTATGCCCGGAGGCGGTGTTGTATGCCCGGAGGCGGTGTGGTATGCCCGGAGGCGGTGTTGTATGCCCGGAGGCGGTGTTGTATGCCCTGAGGCGGTCTGGTATGCCCGGAGGCGGTGTAGTATGCCCGGAGGCGGTGTTGTATGCCCGGAGGCGGTGTGGTATGCCCGGAGGCGGTGTAGTATGCCCGGAGGCGGTGTTGTATGCCCGGAGGCGGTGTGGTATGCCCGGAGGCGGTGCAACACCGCCTCCGGGCATGATGATGATAATGATGATGATGATGATGATGATGATGATGATGATGATGATGATGATGATGATGATGATGATGATGATGATGATGATGATGATGATGATGATGATGATGATGATGATGATGATGATGATGATGATGATGATGATGATGATGATGATGATGATGATGATGATGATGATGATGATGATGATGATGATGATGATGATGATGATGATGATGATGATGATGATGATGATGATGATGATGATGATGATGATGATGATGATGATGATGATGATGATGATGATGATGATGATGATGATGATGATGTTGCTGATGATGATGTTGCTGATGATGATGTTGCTGATGATGATGTTGTTGATGATGTTGCTGATGATGTTGCTGATGATGTTGCTGATGATGTTGCTGATGATGTTGATGATGATGTTGATGATGATGTTGATGATGATGTTGATGATGATGTTGATGATGATGTTGATGATGATAATGATGATGATGATGATGATGATGATGATGATGATGATGATGATGATGATGATGATGATGATGATGATGATGATGATGATGATGATGATGATGATGATGATGATGATGATGATGATGATGATGATGATGATGATGATGATGATGATGATGATGATGATGATGATGATGATGATGTTGCTGATGATGATGTTGCTGATGATGATGTTGCTGATGATGATGTTGTTGATGATGTTGCTGATGATGTTGCTGATGATGTTGCTGATGATGTTGCTGATGATGACGTGAGACGGTGTGGTATGCCCGGAGGCGGTGTTGTATGCCCGGAGGCGGTGTTGTATGCCCGGAGGCGGTGTGGTATGCCCGGAGGCGGTGTTGTATGCCCGGAGGCGGTGTTGTATGCCCGGAGGCGGTGTGGTATGCCCGGAGGCGGTGTTGTATGCCCGGAGGCGGTGTTGTATGCCCTGAGGCGGTCTGGTATGCCCGGAGGCGGTGTAGTATGCCCGGAGGCGGTGTTGTATGCCCGGAGGCGGTGTGGTATGCCCGGAGGCGGTGCAGTATGCCCGGAGGCGGTGTTGTATGCCCGGAGGCGGTGTGGTATGCCCGGAGGCGGTGTAGTATGCCCGGAGGCGGTGTTGTATGCCCGGAGGCGGTGTGGTATGCCCGGAGGCGGTGTAGTATGCCCGGAGGCGGTGTTGTATGCCCGGAGGCGGTGTGGTATGCCCGGAGGCGGTACAACACCGCCTCCGGGCATGATGATGATAATGATGATGATGATGATGATGATGATGATGATGATGATGATGATGATGATGATGATGATGATGATGATGATGATGATGATGATGATGATGATGATGATGATGATGATGATGATGATGATGATGATGATGATGATGATGATGATGATGATGATGATGATGATGATGATGATGATGATGATGATGATGATGATGATGATGTTGCTGATGATGATGTTGCTGATGATGATGTTGCTGATGATGATGTTGTTGATGATGTTGCTGATGATGTTGCTGATGATGTTGCTGATGATGTTGCTGATGATGTTGATGATGATGTTGATGATGATGTTGATGATGATGTTGATGATGATGTTGATGATATGTTGATGATGATGTTGATGATGATGTTGATGATGATGTTGATGTTGATGATGATGTTAATGATGATGTTGATGATGATGTTGATGATGATGTTGCTGATGATGTTGCTGATGATGTTGCTGATGATGTTGCTGGTGATGTTGCTGATGATGTTGCTGATGATGTTGCTGATGATGTTGCTGATGATGACGTGAGACGGTGTGGTATGCCCGTTTGCGGTGTTGTATGCCCGGAGGCGGTGTTGTATGCCCGGAGGCGGTGTGGTATGCCCGGAGGCGGTGTTGTCTGCCCGGAGGCGGTGTTGTATGCCCGGAGGCGGTGTGGTATGCCCGGAGGCGGTGTAGTATGCCCGGAGGCGGTGTTGTATGCCCGGAGGCGGTGTAGTATGCCCGGAGGCGGTGTTGTATGCCCGGAGGCGGTGTGGTATGTCCGGAGGCGGTACAACACCGCCTCCGGGCATGATGATGATAATGATGATGATGATGATGATGATGATGATGATGATGATGATGATGATGATGATGATGATGATGATGATGATGATGATGATGATGATGATGATGATGATGATGATGATGATGATGATGATGATGATGATGATGATGATGATGATGATGATGATGATGATGATGATGATGATGATGATGATGATGATGATGATGATGATGATGATGATGATGATGATGAAGATGATGATGTTGATGATGATGTTGATGATGATGTTGATGATGATGTTGATGATGATGTTCATGATGATGTTGATGTTGATGATGATGTTGATGATGATGTTGATGATGATGTTGATGATGATGCTGATGATGATGATGATGATGATGATGATGATGATGTTGCTGATGATGATGTTGCTGATGATGATGTTGCTGATGATGATGTTGTTGATGATGTTGCTGATGATGTTGCTGATGATGTTGCTGATGATGATGATGATGATGATGATGATGATGATGATGATGATGATGATGATGATGATGATGATGATGATGATGATGATGTTGCTGATGATGATGTTGCTGATGATGATGTTGCTGATGATGATGTTGTTGATGATGTTGCTGATGATGTTGCTGATGATGTTGCTGATGATGTTGCTGATGATGACGTGAGACGGTGTGGTATGCCCGTTTGCGGTGTTGTATGCCCGGAGGCGGTGTTGTATGCCCGGAGGCGGTGTGGTATGCCCGGAGGCGGTGTTGTATGCCCGGAGGCGGTGTTGTATGCCCGGAGGCGGTGTGGTATGCCCGGAGGCGGTGTAGTATGCCCGGAGGCGGTGTTGTATGCCCGGAGGCGGTGTGGTATGCCCTGTGGTATGCCCGGAGGCGGTGTAGTATGCCCGGAGGCGGTGTTGTATGCCCGGAGGCGGTGTGGTATGCCCGGAGGCGGTACAACACCGCCTCCGGGCATGATGATGATAATGATGATGATGATGATGATGATGATGATGATGATGATGATGATGATGATGATGATGATGATGATGATGATGATGATGATGATGATGATGAAGATGATGATGATGATGATGATGATGATGATGATGATGATGATGATGATGATGATGATGATGATGATGATGATGATGATGATGATGATGATGATGATGATGATGATGATGATGATGATGATGATGATGATGATGATGATGATGATGATGATGATGATGATGATGATGATGATGATGATGATGATGATGATGATGATGATGATGATGTTGCTGATGATGATGTTGCTGATGATGATTTTGCTGTTGATGATGATGTTGATGATGATGTTGCTGATGATGTTGCTGATGATGTTGCTGATGATGTTGATGATGATGTTGCTGGTGATGTTGCTGATGATGTTGCTGATGATGTTGCTGATCATGTTGCTGATGATGACGTGAGACGGTGTGGTATGCCCGGAGGCGGTGTTGTATGCCCGGAGGCGGTGTTGTATGCCCGGAGGCGGTGTGGTATGCCCGGAGGCGGTGTAGTATGCCCGGAGGCGGTGTTGTATGCCCGGAGGCGGTGTGGTATGCCCGGAGGCGGTGTAGTATGCCCGGAGGCGGTGTTGTATGCCCGGAGGCGGTGTGGTATGCCCGGAGGTGGTGTAGTTTGCCCGGAGGCGGTGTTGTATGCCCGGAGGCGGTGTGGTATGCCCGGAGGCGGTGTAGTATGCCCGGAGGCGGTGTTGTATGCCCGGAGGCGGTGTGGTATGCCCGGAGGCGGTACAACACCGCCTCCGGGCATGATGATGATGATAATGATGATGATGATGATGATGATGATGATGATGATGATGATGATGATGATGATGATGATGATGATGATGATGATGATGATGATGATGATGATGATGATGATGATGATGATGATGATGATGATGATGATGATGATGATGATGATGATGATGATGATGATGATGATGATGATGATGATGATGATGATGATGATGATGATGATGATGATGATGATGATGATGTTGCTGATGATGATGTCGCTGATGATGATGTTGCTGATGATGATGTTGTTGATGATGTTGCTGATGATGTTGCTGATGATGTTGCTGATGATGTTGCTGATGATGTTGATGATGATGTTGATGATGATGTTGATGATGATGTTGATGATGATGTTGATGATGATGTTGCTGATGATGTTGCTGATGATGTTGCTGATGATGTTGCTGATGATGTTGCTGGTGATGTTGCTGATGATGTTGCTGATGATGTAGCTGATGATGACGTAAGACGGTGTGGTATGCCCGGAGGCGGTGTTGTATGCCCGGAGGCGGTGTTGTATGCCCGGAGGCGGTGTGGTATGCCCGGAGGCGGTGTTGTATGCCCGGAGGCGGTGTTGTATGCCCTGAGGCGGTCTGGTATGCCCGGAGGCGGTGTAGTATGCCCGGAGGCGGTGTTGTATGCCCGGAGGCGGTGTGGTATGCCCGGAGGCGGTGCAGTATGCCCGGAGGCGTTGTTGTATGCCCGGAGGCGGTGTGGTATGCCCGGAGGCGGTGTAGTATGCCCGGAGGCGGTGTAGTATGCCCGGAGGCGGTGTTGTATGCCCGGAGGCGGTGTGGTATGCCCGGAAGCGGTGTAGTATGCCCGGAGGCGGTGTTGTATGCCCGGAGGCGGTGTGGTATGCCCGGAGGCGGTACAACACCGCCTCCGGGCATGATGATGATGATAATGATGATGATGATGATGATGATGATGATGATGATGATGATGATGATGATGATGATGATGATGATGATGATGATGATGATGATGATGATGATGATGATGATGATGATGATGATGATGATGATGATGATGATGATGATGATGATGATGATGATGATGATGATGATGATGATGATGATGATGATGATGATGATGATGATGATGATGATGATGATGATGATGATGTTGCTGATGATGATGTTGCTGATGATGATGTTGCTGATGATGATGTTGTTGATGATGTTGCTGATGATGTTGCTGATGATGTTGCTGATGATGTTGCTGATGATGTTGATGATGATGTTGATGATGATGTTGATGATGATGTTGCTGATGATGTTGCTGATGATGTTGCTGATGATGTTGCTGATGATGTTGCTGATGATGTTGCTGATGATGTTGCTGGCGATGTTGCTGATGATGTTGCTGATGATGTTGCTGATGATGACGTGAGACGGTGTGGTATGCCCGGAGGCGGTGTTGTATGCCCGGAGGCGGTGTTGTATGCCCGGAGGCGGTGTGGTATGCCCGGAGGCGGTGTTGTATGCCCGGAGGCGGTGTTGTATGCCCGGAGGCGGTGTGGTATGCCCGGAGGCGGTGTTGTATGCCCGGAGGCGGTGTTGTATGCCCTGAGGCGGTCTGGTATGCCCGGAGGCGGTGTAGTATGCCCGGAGGCGGTGTTGTATGCCCGGAGGCGGTGTGGTATGCCCGGAGGCGGTGTAGTATGCCCGGAGGCGGTGTTGTATGCCCGGAGGCGGTGTGGTATGCCCGGAGGCGGTGCAACACCGCCTCCGGGCATGATGATGATAATGATGATGATGATGATGATGATGATGATGATGATGATGATGATGATGATGATGATGATGATGATGATGATGATGATGATGATGATGATGATGATGATGATGATGATGATGATGATGATGATGATGATGATGATGATGATGATGATGATGATGATGATGATGATGATGATGATGATGATGATGATGATGATGATGATGATGATGATGATGATGATGATGATGATGATGATGATGATGATGATGATGATGATGATGATGATGATGATGATGATGATGATGATGATGATGATGATGATGATGATGATGATGTTGCTGATGATGATGTTGCTGATGATGATGTTGCTGATGATGATGTTGTTGATGATGTTGCTGATGATGTTGCTGATGATGTTGCTGATGATGTTGCTGATGATGTTGATGATGATGTTGATGATGATGTTGATGATGATGTTGATGATGATGTTGATGATGATGTTGATGATGATAATGATGATGATGATGATGATGATGATGATGATGATGATGATGATGATGATGATGATGATGATGATGATGATGATGATGATGATGATGATGATGATGATGATGATGATGATGATGATGATGATGATGATGATGATGATGATGATGATGATGATGATGATGATGATGATGATGATGTTGCTGATGATGATGTTGCTGATGATGATGTTGCTGATGATGATGTTGTTGATGATGTTGCTGATGATGTTGCTGATGATGTTGCTGATGATGTTGCTGATGATGACGTGAGACGGTGTGGTATGCCCGGAGGCGGTGTTGTATGCCCGGAGGCGGTGTTGTATGCCCGGAGGCGGTGTGGTATGCCCGGAGGCGGTGTTGTATGCCCGGAGGCGGTGTTGTATGCCCGGAGGCGGTGTGGTATGCCCGGAGGCGGTGTTGTATGCCCGGAGGCGGTGTTGTATGCCCTGAGGCGGTCTGGTATGCCCGGAGGCGGTGTAGTATGCCCGGAGGCGGTGTTGTATGCCCGGAGGCGGTGTGGTATGCCCGGAGGCGGTGCAGTATGCCCGGAGGCGGTGTTGTATGCCCGGAGGCGGTGTGGTATGCCCGGAGGCGGTGTAGTATGCCCGGAGGCGGTGTTGTATGCCCGGAGGCGGTGTGGTATGCCCGGAGGCGGTGTAGTATGCCCGGAGGCGGTGTTGTATGCCCGGAGGCGGTGTGGTATGCCCGGAGGCGGTACAACA
>JAXIVJ010005642.1:60000-62500 GCA_036785665.1 Chirona hameri
AACACCGCCTCCGGGCATGATGATGATAATGATGATGATGATGATGATGATGATGATGATGATGATGATGATGATGATGATGATGATGATGATGATGATGATGATGATGATGATGATGATGATGATGATGATGATGATGATGATGATGATGATGATGATGATGATGATGATGATGATGATGATGATGATGATGATGATGATGATGATGATGATGATGATGATGATGATGATGATGATGATGATGATGATGATGATGATGATGATGATGATGATGATGATGATGATGATGATGATGATGATGATGATGATGATGATGATGATGTTGCTGATGATGATGTTGCTGATGATGATGTTGCTGATGATGATGTTGTTGATGATGTTGCTGATGATGTTGCTGATGATGTTGCTGATGATGTTGCTGATGATGTTGATGATGATGTTGATGATGATGTTGATGATGATGTTGATGATGATGTTGATGATGATGTTGATGATGATAATGATGATGATGATGATGATGATGATGATGATGATGATGATGATGATGATGATGATGATGATGATGATGATGATGATGATGATGATGATGATGATGATGATGATGATGATGATGATGATGATGATGATGATGATGATGATGATGATGATGATGATGATGATGATGATGATGATGATGATGATGTTGCTGATGATGATGTTGCTGATGATGATGTTGCTGATGATGATGTTGTTGATGATGTTGCTGATGATGTTGCTGATGATGTTGCTGATGATGTTGCTGATGATGACGTGAGACGGTGTGGTATGCCCGGAGGCGGTGTTGTATGCCCGGAGGCGGTGTGGTATGCCCGGAGGCGGTGTTGTATGCCCGGAGGCGGTGTTGTATGCCCGGAGGCGGTGTGGTATGCCCGGAGGCGGTGTTGTATGCCCGGAGGCGGTGTTGTATGCCCTGAGGCGGTCTGGTATGCCCGGAGGCGGTGTAGTATGCCCGGAGGCGGTGTTGTATGCCCGGAGGCGGTGTGGTATGCCCGGAGGCGGTGCAGTATGCCCGGAGGCGGTGTTGTATGCCCGGAGGCGGTGTGGTATGCCCGGAGGCGGTGTAGTATGCCCGGAGGCGGTGTTGTATGCCCGGAGGCGGTGTGGTATGCCCGGAGGCGGTGTAGTATGCCCGGAGGCGGTGTTGTATGCCCGGAGGCGGTGTGGTATGCCCGGAGGCGGTACAACACCGCCTCCGGGCATGATGATGATAATGATGATGATGATGATGATGATGATGATGATGATGATGATGATGATGATGATGATGATGATGATGATGATGATGATGATGATGATGATGATGATGATGATGATGATGATGATGATGATGATGATGATGATGATGATGATGATGTTGCTGATGATGATGTTGCTGATGATGATGTTGCTGTTGATGATGATGTTGATGATGATGTTGCTGATGATGTTGCTGATGATGTTGCTGATGATGTTGATGATGATGTTGCTGGTGATGTTGCTGATGATGTTGCTGATGATGTTGCTGATGATGTTGCTGATGATGACGTGAGACGGTGTGGTATGCCCGGAGGCGGTGTTGTATGCCCGGAGGCGGTGTTGTATGCCCGGAGGCGGTGTGGTATGCCCGGAGGCGGTGTAGTATGCCCGGAGGCGGTGTTGTATGCCCGGAGGCGGTGTGGTATGCCCGGAGGCGGTGTAGTATGCCCGGAGGCGGTGTTGTATGCCCGGAGGCGGTGTGGTATGCCCGGAGGCGGTACAACACCGCCTCCGGGCATGATGATGATAATGATGATGATGATGATGATGATGATGATGATGATGATGATGATGATGATGATGATGATGATGATGATGATGATGATGATGATGATGATGATGATGATGATGATGATGATGATGATGATGATGAAGATGATGATGATGATGATGATGATGATGATGATGATGATGATGATGATGATGATGATGATGATGATGATGATGATGATGATGATGATGATGATGATGATGATGATGATGATGATGATGATGATGATGATGATGATGATGATGATGATGATGATGATGATGATGATGATGATGATGATGATGATGATGATGATGATGTTGCTGATGATGATGTTGCTGATGATGATGTTGCTGTTGATGATGATGTTGATGATGATGTTGCTGATGATGTTGCTGATGATGTTGCTGATGATGTTGATGATGATGTTGCTGGTGATGTTGCTGATGATGTTGCTGATGATGTTGCTGATGATGTTGCTGATGATGACGTGAGACGGTGTGGTATGCCCGGAGGCGGTGTTGTATGCCCGGAGGCGGTGTTGTATGCCCGGAGGCGGTGTGGTATGCCCGGAGGCGGTGTAGTATGCCCGGAGGCGGTGTTGTATGCCCGGAGGCGGTGTGGTATGCCCGGAGGCGGTGTAGTATGCCCGGAGGCGGTGTTGTATGCCCGGAGGCGGTGTGGTATGCCCGGAGG
>JAXIVJ010005642.1:70000-72449 GCA_036785665.1 Chirona hameri
TGATGATGATGATGATGATGATGATGATGATGATGATGATGATGATGATGATGATGATGATGATGATGATGATGTTGCTGATGATGATGTTGCTGATGATGATGTTGCTGATGATGATGTTGTTGATGATGTTGCTGATGATGTTGCTGATGATGTTGCTGATGATGTTGCTGATGATGACGTGAGACGGTGTGGTATGCCCGGAGGCGGTGTTGTATGCCCGGAGGCGGTGTTGTATGCCCGGAGGCGGTGTGGTATGCCCGGAGGCGGTGTTGTATGCCCGGAGGCGGTGTTGTATGCCCGGAGGCGGTGTGGTATGCCCGGAGGCGGTGTTGTATGCCCGGAGGCGGTGTTGTATGCCCTGAGGCGGTCTGGTATGCCCGGAGGCGGTGTAGTATGCCCGGAGGCGGTGTTGTATGCCCGGAGGCGGTGTGGTATGCCCGGAGGCGGTGCAGTATGCCCGGAGGCGGTGTTGTATGCCCGGAGGCGGTGTGGTATGCCCGGAGGCGGTGTAGTATGCCCGGAGGCGGTGTTGTATGCCCGGAGGCGGTGTGGTATGCCCGGAGGCGGTGTAGTATGCCCGGAGGCGGTGTTGTATGCCCGGAGGCGGTGTGGTATGCCCGGAGGCGGTACAACACCGCCTCCGGCATGATGATGATAATGATGAGATGATGATGATGATGATGATGATGATGATGATGATGATGATGATGATGATGATGATGATGATGATGATGATGATGATGATGATGATGATGATGATGATGATGATGATGATGATGATGATGATGATGTTGCTGATGATGATGTTGCTGATGATGATGTTGCTGATGATGATGTTGTTGATGATGTTGCTGATGATGTTGCTGATGATGTTGCTGATGATGTTGCTGATGATGTTGATGATGATGTTGATGATGATGTTGATGATGATGTTGATGATGATGTTGCTGATGATGTTGCTGATGATGTTGCTGATGATGTTGCTGATGATGTTGCTGATGATGTTGCTGGCGATGTTGCTGATGATGTTGCTGATGATGTTGCTGATGATGACGTGAGACGGTGTGGTATGCCCGGAGGCGGTGTTGTATGCCCGGAGGCGGTGTTGTATGCCCGGAGGCGGTGTGGTATGCCCGGAGGCGGTGTTGTATGCCCGGAGGCGGTGTTGTATGCCCGGAGGCGGTGTGGTATGCCCGGAGGCGGTGTTGTATGCCCGGAGGCGGTGTTGTATGCCCTGAGGCGGTCTGGTATGCCCGGAGGCGGTGTAGTATGCCCGGAGGCGGTGTTGTATGCCCGGAGGCGGTGTGGTATGCCCGGAGGCGGTGTAGTATGCCCGGAGGCGGTGTTGTATGCCCGGAGGCGGTGTGGTATGCCCGGAGGCGGTGCAACACCGCCTCCGGGCATGATGATGATAATGATGATGATGATGATGATGATGATGATGATGATGATGATGATGATGATGATGATGATGATGATGATGATGATGATGATGATGATGATGATGATGATGATGATGATGATGATGATGATGATGATGATGATGATGATGATGATGATGATGATGATGATGATGATGATGATGATGATGATGATGATGATGATGATGATGATGATGATGATGATGATGATGATGATGATGATGATGATGATGATGTTGCTGATGATGATGTTGCTGATGATGATGTTGCTGATGATGATGTTGTTGATGATGTTGCTGATGATGTTGCTGATGATGTTGCTGATGATGTTGCTGATGATGTTGATGATGATGTTGATGATGATGTTGATGATGATGTTGATGATGATGTTGATGATGATGTTGATGATGATAATGATGATGATGATGATGATGATGATGATGATGATGATGATGATGATGATGATGATGATGATGATGATGATGATGATGATGATGATGATGATGATGATGATGATGATGATGATGATGATGATGATGATGATGATGATGATGATGATGATGATGATGATGATGATGATGATGATGATGATGATGATGATGTTGCTGATGATGATGTTGCTGATGATGATGTTGCTGATGATGATGTTGTTGATGATGTTGCTGATGATGTTGCTGATGATGTTGCTGATGATGTTGCTGATGATGACGTGAGACGGTGTGGTATGCCCGGAGGCGGTGTTGTATGCCCGGAGGCGGTGTTGTATGCCCGGAGGCGGTGTGGTATGCCCGGAGGCGGTGTTGTATGCCCGGAGGCGGTGTTGTATGCCCGGAGGCGGTGTGGTATGCCCGGAGGCGGTGTTGTATGCCCGGAGGCGGTGTTGTATGCCCTGAGGCGGTCTGGTATGCCCGGAGGCGGTGTAGTATGCCCGGAGGCGGTGTTGTATGCCCGGAGGCGGTGTGGTATGCCCGGAGGCGGTGCAGTATGCCCGGAGGCGGTGTTGTATGCCCGGAGGCGGTGTGGTA
>JAXIVJ010005643.1:2500-62500 GCA_036785665.1 Chirona hameri
TTTTCCACCAAAAATGGCAATGACATGACGTGATTGAAACGTTATTATCTACCAAAATACTGTATTAATTTCATTGAAATTTGATGAGAAGACGTATAATTAATCTATCACAGTTTTAAACTTATTTAAAAATCCGGGAGGGGGCAGATTCTCCCCCCCCCCCCCCAATGGGGCGCGTGTCACCAGGACTGCCTGAATTGCATCAGGTACGCTGTTTTGTCTATCATGGAAAGCAAGGGATACATACAAACTTCATATTCAATCACTTGAATGAAGAAAGAAAAACTTCCGTTATCATGAAGTTTTCTCCTAAGATCATTTTTGTTCACGTTAACTGCGGGGAGCGCGCAGGGGAGGGGGGAGGTCATACTTGTATTGCATCCCCCCACATATTCCTGTGGGGGAGGGGGCATTTGCCCCTGATTTCCTTCCCCTGGATCCGCCAGGGGGGAAGGGGGGATATTTTTTTGGTACAACTGCTTGCCTATCAATTGCCCCAATCCTGTTAATTTGTTTACCTCGGGTGTCCTCAGGTCACGTCACTAAGTCATGTCTGTGTGATCCCACCTCCAAAAAATGTAAGGTCGTGCCGCAGCCACATTGTTTTGACCGATCAGTTAGATACTCACAGGATTTAATCAGGTCATAAACACCTACAATTCTGCTATTTCAGATAATTTTTACATCGGTGACCTAAGGTGAAGTATATTTTCTGACCTCCCATTTATAAGTCATTAGGGAAACATGAAAATGCATATAAATCCACAGGAAATGGCTAAATTTGTCCAATTTTCACCAGAGTCCCGCATCTTTTGCAAAATACAAAGATCCAGTGGCGGATCTACGGTTGGGCAAAATGGGCAATTGCCCCCTCCCCAAACCGCCTGAAATCGGCGCAAGATTGACACATTTCCTGATATAAAGAAAATCTAAGCAACTTTTACGTAACTTAAGCTAGGTTAGCGTAAGTTAGCTTTAAATGAGCTACTCACAGGATTTAACCAGGTCATAAACACCTACAATTCTGCTATTTCAGATGATTTTTACATCGGTGACCTAAGGCGAAGTATATTTTCTGACCTCCCAATTATAAGTCATTAGGGAAACATGAAAATGCATATAAATCCACAGGAAATGGTTAAATTTGCCAATTTTCACCAGAGTCCCGCATCTTTTGCAAAATAAAATATCCAGTGGCGGATCTACGGTTGGGCAAAATGGGCAATTGCCCCCCCCCCCCCCAACCGCTGAAATCGGCGCAAGATTGACACATTTCCTGATATAGAAGAAAATATAAGCAACTTTTACGTAACTTAAGTTAGGTTAGCGTAAGTTAGCTTTAAATGAGCTATCAATTCATAAGCAAGCCAAATCCGGTGCGTTTTCAGAATTGTGTGTGACTTTTTGGGAATTTTGCCCCCCCACCCCAACAAAACAAAAACGTTCTGGAACCGCCAATGCGTGAATCCATGTGGTAATTGTATCCTGTAACCTCCACGATGTAAAATCTATTCACCCTGAGGTCATTCGTCATTTTCTTCCATAACTTTTTTTACCGAACCAGTAAGGCGCCGTAGTTAGCGATGAACGAGCGAACGCGAAGGAAATGTATGGTGATTCAATCACCGTTCGATACACGGGGAAATTTTTTTTAAAAAAAATTATTTCCGATTCAAAGAATCAAAACAAATATTTTAATCGACTCACGTTTGATTCAACATTTATATATATGTGATGAATGTTTGTCAAATCAAATAAAAATGGAAACACATATATATGATCACTAAAACATTGTTACAGGAATACTATTTCAGTATAAATGAATGTAGCCACTGCACTGCATATATTTGCACAATTTACCAGTGTGCTTGAAACGTTGAGAATCGTTATTTTTTTTTATTCCAACAGCCTTGATTTAACAGCCTTGGCTTTGATTTCAATCACGATTCATGAATACAAAGATATGGTGGTGAATCAATAATTGTTTATTCAAGGAATTTTGATTGAACAATTCCGATCCATTCAATCAGTGTCGAATCAATAACCAGTCTGGTGGTAGGGATCTCTCAGCCGCCACTAGAGCCCTTCATGGAATGAGAATCCCCATGGAACCCATGGAACGGGATGGAAATGGGTGGGAATGGGACCATTTTTGGAAATGTAACAGGTTGGAACGGGTTTGGGACAGACCATATAATTTTTGAGCAGCACAAAAAGTGAAAATGCTGAAATGGGTAGGAATGGGATCCCCATCAATTTTTAATTCGGATTGGAACGGGGTTGGGTCTGGCTGAATGGGCTGGAATGGGATGGGGGCTGAAAAAGTGTCCCATGAATGGCTTTAGCCGCCACTTTCCCCACAAGTCAGGGGTGGGGTGCTTCTGCACGTGCGCACGTGTGCACCACGTATTTGTATCTCAGAAACTACTTCCCTGGTCGAGTGAAATTCACCCAGATTCCAAAATGCATCATGATTGAATCTTTCAAAAAAGTTGAATCAATAACCAGTCTGCTAACCACACACCAAATTTGAACACAATCGGCTCAGCAGTTGCCCCCACCCACTCCAAATTGTGTGGCGACGTTCATGATCCAACAACCCCGATCTCCCCCACTCTGCCGCTAATGAGCAATTGTTCAAAGGATATTGAAATTCAAGATATTCCGGAAATAATTTAAAGATACTTATTTTGGCTGGAAAATACTAAAACTTAGGAATATCATGAAATTTGCATTGGATTTTGTATACATTTATCACCAGGTAAGCATATGTTATTTTAATGGAATACCTATCAAGCGAAAAATGACATGGAAATACTGAAATCAGGGTGGGCAACATTTCTTGACTGGGGGGCAAAACGCTCACTGGGGGCATTTGCCCCTCCCCAGTTAACATGTTAAAATAGGCCCTGGTTTAAGGGCAGCCTTTGTGACACATTTTCTTCAAGCCCCTCCCTTCGCAAAATCCTCCTATTTTTTAGTTCAAGAACATTGTTGAAGTCCGCTCGAGACACTATATGATACACTGTTATCACATGCATAAGATTTACTGCTAGTAAAAAAACGGCTACCACCTCCTCCCCCCCCCCCCCCCGGGTGGAGTTTCCTATTCAAATGGTGGGGCGACTGCCCCACCTACTTTGTGTTTTGCCCCCACCAACTTTTGTCAGATTGAAGGTTTCCTGACGTTGAAATGGCAATTTTTCACCTGAACCATTGAACATAACCAGCCTTTATGACATTTTGCCCCACCAGCTTTTTCTGAAAAGCTCCACCCATGCCGCCCCCCCCCCCCTTCCTGGTCACGAACCTCGACTACCCTCTTGGTCAATTCTGCATCAGCCGTCTGGGGCCGCCCTTGACTATACAAATTATATATTTTAGCCCCATCCGCGGCACTTTAAATGATAGAAAAGGCACGACTGATATTGCCAACGTTTTGTCAACAAATAAAGATTGCTGAAATAGGGGTACGCTAAAAATATAGTGGACCAAATCCGTTCAGTTTTTATATTTGGGTACACTGCAAGGAGGGCACCACTGCAATTGATGCCCACCCTCCCCCCCACCCTTGAAGATGTTCTGGATCCGCCCCTGCACACGGTTCATTTGGTCGTCTTATGATCCTATTCCTATGTAACAAAAGTGAAATTAGGTTACAAACCTGACACGGTAAACAACAGGCTAGCGTTCCTCGCATGTACCGCTCGTCGGTGCACGGAGAGCTGTGACAAAAACGATAACGGAGACGCCAAACGTCCTCGTTTGAAGCAGGCTCATTCCTACCTTTGGGTAAAGAAATAACACTTTAATTTCGATGTCCGTTTTATATCATCTTCAGAACTTGCGTCAGCATATTTCAGATCGATAAGTATTTTTATATGCTTACGCTTAGGCGTTACTTTTTTACATCCTAACGTTTGTGTAGTACCGTTATGACACGGCCGTCTCCAAAACGGGTGCTTGTCAGTTATCGGCTCTCGACGTCATGCTGTCATGCTGTTCAAAATATGTTGGTTTTAAATTATGAGGCTTTGCAACGAAATTTGGGTATCTTAAGACCGGGTACGTACTACTTAGCCAGGGGGGGGGGGGGGGGGGCACGGGGGCCATGATGCCCCCCCCCCCCGAGCACCCAGAGCAAACCAAATTTACACTAGATGAAATGTGATTATCTGACGACCCGACCCTACCCCCACACCGGTCCCCCACACCGGTCAACAACATTGAGACAAATCCTGGCTACGTGCCTGCTGAAGACCATTTTGTTTGCCCCCCAAACTGAGCGGCTGGATCCGCCCCTGTAAGAAGACGAGCATGAACTTGGGTAAAACAAGCCATGCGCACACTTAGGCATAGAACGGCATAAGCAAACACGGATCACCATGAAAATATCGAGACACGTAAAGCGTACAGTTCGCAAGCGGTCTCAGCTCGCGCAAGAATTGTGCACCACGAGGCCCATAAATTGCTCGCTAGTATTCACGTTGGCATTGTGTTGCTTAGTCGATGGTCCCATCACAAAACGCAGCCTACCCAGGTTATTTCGGGTTTTCAGCGTGTACAAAAATCATGTCCTGTCACTTGGGACGGCCACGGTCATGGTGATATTGAACGCGATAGATCTGACGAGCGATTGTGCCCCGGGATGACTGTTAACACAAGCAGTGGAGAGGGGTATGCCACTAACACGCAGTGGAGAGGGGTATGCCACTAACACGCAGTGGAGAGGGGTATGCCACTAACACGCAGTGGAGAGGGGGGGAACACTTTAGTGCCCCCCTAAGATCTCCGAAAGTATGAGAGCTAGAAAGATGCAACTTACAGAGTAGGTAGGTGATATGAGTATCTACATTTTTACAAATTTTATTGACCTTCGGTCAATATCTGCAAGGTCAAACGAGGTCATGAAGGTCAAATCTGGCCAAATGTCACAAGTTTTGGAAATTGACCTCTGTGACGTCACAGGTCACCAGCAATGTGTCCAAAGTTGTTTCCGGGGATGAACATTGACATTGTCTACCGAATGGCGTTTGAATCATTACGATCCGACTGTTGGTTCCGACGATATCGACTTGCCGACCGCGATTCTAGCCGCCATCTTGGACTAACAATCCATATAACTAAAAAAATGATCGACCGATTTTGATTGTGTTTACGTCAAACGATCCGCTATTAAATTGGCGTTAATGTCACGCAACAAATACCGCCCTGTTCCGCTTTGTTTTAGAAATATTCACGAAAAACATGTGCGGGGGGGGGGGGGGGGGCACCAAAGTGCCCCACCCTCCACTGCGCGTGTTAACCATCCACAATGTTTTGTGAAAGAGACACAATGATTGTGTTTGAATGTCGAGCATGCAACGTCTCGTTCTTCTGCAAGAACTGAGATGATGCATTTGCACGTACAACAAAACCACCGGCAGGAAAATCAGACAGTAGACGACAGGGCCCTTTCAGTGCCGGCCCACAAACCAGACTGCCCCCTCTCTCCCGACTCTCTCCGATCTCACGTCGCCCCCGCCCGTCACATGACACATAGTCGAACAGCTGCAGGTCCGTCACGGGAAACCGCGGCCAGGACCGTCACGGGCCGCCAACATGGGCAGTTAAGGTGATGGGTTGCACTGCCACCTGTTGTCGTTCCCATGCGACGCGGACGACCGGACCAGTCAGGCCACACATACATCACGACACACTGAACTATTCACTACACATTCTCCTGATTTTCAACAATCACAGCACCACTCACCTATGAGGCACACACACACACCCTAAATCAAACTTACAACGAACTTTCGCTAATTACAGGTACCACACATTTGTCCACTCTCACACGTCTCCTACTTCATCTATCATGTCCACAGGGACGCTGAAACCATATAATTGTTCCGGCGGATGGCGAGCGCGCGTGTGGTCCGACGGCCAGTAGCGATTTCATCCGCACTGCCCTCTGACAGCCCCGGCGGCTGCTCGGTGACCGCTAAATCGTTTTCAGCTGCGTCCCGAGCGTCACTCTCGGCCGCGTGATTTACGATTAGTATATCCTCGTGTGATAGTGCGATATCCGAATCACTGTCGTGTCACTGCCGCCCGTGTCCACTGACTGAGCTGTCGGTGGAGCCGCGCCATGGCGATGCCGCACGCTGCAGACGTGCCACGGCACACCGTCCACTTCCACCTGCTGGGGGGACACGATTCTCGTCACAGCACCGCCACGCGACACGTCTGTACTGCGAGTTGGTGTACCTCGACAGTGCACCCAGACAAGGTCACCGACCTTGAACCACTCGCCCCGCTCACGCACCTCGTCGGGAGTGGGTGGCGGCCGGCGGCCGACGCTGATCGGCTCGGCCATGGGCAGGTCGTGACCTGCCCTGCAGAACACCGCATGGCCGCCGGAGCCGTGACCGCGTCCTGCCCGTCGCGGGGCGTCATGTTGTAGCGGTGGACAGCATCAGCGATCGTGCCGCCCTGCCTCGCCGCCATCACCTTGATGGTACGATGGTTCCGCTCGACGATGCCGTTCCCGCCGGCCTCATGCACAGCACGGAAGTGCATTGCAATGCCCCACCGTGTCAGCAGGGCTGCCATGTGGTGGCCACGGAACTCGCGGGTATTGTTCGTCGGTATTTCGGCAGGTGCTCCTCGCTCCAAGAAGATCTCCTCCAGCCTCCTCGTGATTTCTACTGCTTCCGCGCGGTGCAGGGCCCGCCAGATACAGTATCGTGATGGCCCGCAGTCGATCAGCGAGAGGTACCCGCGGCCGGCATACTTTACGACGTCCATCGCCAGCCGCTCCCACGTGAGTAGCACGTCAAGCGATCCCGGCTGCCGGCGGACAGGCGCAGGATCGATCGACTGGCAGACATTGCACTGTCGGATGATATTGCGCACCATTTTTCGTGTCACTTTCAGGCCGATCTTTCTCCGCACGTACCAGAGAGTGCGCCGAATTCCCTGGTGCCCAGTCGTCTCGTGGATGCAGCGGGCACGCGCCAGGTCTGCCTCGAGGCCCTCACTGTCGCCACTGTCGGACAGGTCGCGGTCACCAGCAGCTGCCACATGCTGGCTGAGATCCTTCTCGTCTTGAGTCCAGCTCTTGGAGACGCGGGTGAGCACGTCCACTGGGTTGTCTGCGGACCGCACCAGTCCGATTGTGACGGAGAGTTGCAGCTCTTCCACCAACTGCTTCATGATGTCGATGCGCCGGCGGATCAGCAGTCCTCCGTGTGCTTCAGTTTGCAGTCGGGCGCGGCCGCTCAGGGCATCGTCGATCCACCGATGGACCGTGGCCGAGTCAGTACGGAGGTCAATGACCTTGAGTCCCCATTCGACTGCCATGTGTATGCCACTGAGCGCCGCGTCCAGCTCTGCCATGCTAATATGCATGGCGGCTTTGGCTCCGGCCGCAGCCAGCTTGCATCCTCCACCGTGCCGCCGCCCGGGTCCACCAGGATGATACCGTTGGCGATGGAGCTGGCATCGGTCCAGACGATGAGCCGATCAACTGTCTGCCGCCACAGGCCCCGCGCCGGATCCGACTCCTAGAGCTGCTGCACGGCATGCTGGATCTGCACCTGGGGCGCCGGGTCCGTCGTGCTGTCGTCCCATCCCACAGTCAGTTTGTTGACGCACCGCTTCAGCCACGCAGCAGCTGGTCGGAGCCAGCCCGCCACAGACACGTGCGCCACTAGCCGGCCGCACCACGCGAACATTGCTCGCCGCGTGACCTTGACAGGCGGCGCGGGGATCTCACTGTCTCTCTGCCAGCGCAGCTCACCGCCGCATGCGCCGACTCGCAGGCCGAGCAGCCTGGCACCGTCTGCTGCTCTTTCTGGTGGCTTGCATTCCAGGCCATACTGCGCGAAGTGTTGCACGACCTCCTCTGCGCTCACGACGTCCTCGTCGACCAGCAGGTCATCCACATACGGCAGAACGCCACGCTGTATCCGCTCGTCTCGCTCAAGGACAGCCCGCACCGCTACCTTCATCACAAGCGGCGCCACGCTGAGACCGAACCCTAGGCGCCTGAGACAGTACCTCTGTCCTCTGACCTTGACAGTCTGATACGGCCACAGCCGCCGTTCCAGCCGGAGCTGGAGATAGGCTTTTCGCAGGTGGACGACAGCCACGCCACTTCCGTGCCGCCGCCACCTGCGCAGCTGGTCAGCGCACACATCCGCATCTGCAGTATGAGCTGGCACATACCCATTGAGCTCGCTGTAGTCCAGCTCCGGCCGCACCTTATTCGGCTGCTGGACTGCCATCAGCGGCAGCAGCCCACGCGGCGGCCCGTCCGTGCTCATCATACACCCGCAGCCAACCATTGGCGATCCACTCACTGATCTCGGCATCGAATTCCTGCCGCGCCGCAGGCGGCACCGTGTACTGAGCCACGTGGTTGTGCAGGCACTCAGGGCCGTCACCTCCAGCCCACTTCCACGCGACCGTCCATTCGCCGCTGTTTGGGCTGAACTCTGCCGTGGAATCTGCGGCATCCACAGTCACGCCCTGTCCACGTGTCACACCTGCCACAGTCACGCCCTGTCCACGTGTCACACCTGCCGCCACACGGAACGAGACATCCGTCGGCGTCCGCAGGCTGACACCGCCCAGGGCCGTGATGCCCGTCATGCCGAGCACGGGGTCCATTCCCAGCGGACGGTCCGGAACGACCAGGGCCGCGAGCATCACTCGCTTGCCCTCACAATCAACTGCGACATTGGCGACACCTTTGCATCGAAGCGTTCCTCCGTTGACCGTCATCATCGTCACTGACCATGGTACCCACTGTTCACAGCATCTTTGGTAAATGAGCGTGTCGGTGCAGCCGGTATCGACCAGTCCACGACACACGCGCTCATTAACACGAAGGCTGACCACAAGGAGAGAGCGCTCTACTGCCCGGGAGACTGCGCTGGCGCTGACGTAGCTCCGGAGGCGTTTCCTGACCCTCGGGGGCAGGCCGCCATCACGTGATTGGCGTCACCGCAGGTCCAACATCGCCGGACGTAGGGAGGGCACCTCGGCTGCTGCCGCTGACCGCCACTGAGTTGCTGCCGCTGACCGCCGTGAGCCACCGCCACCGCCGCCTGCACCGGCTCATTGCCTAGCACGGCGCGCGCGCGGGCGAGGACGCTGGCGAGGTCGAGCTTCTCCGCCCTAGCTCCCGCGCGGACGGAGTCACTGACAGCAGCCGGCAGTCCGTTGACGAATGCGGCCGCGAGCTGGCGATCCGTCGCGCCACCGAACAGGTCAGCATAGCGGCGCAGACTGGCGATCCGTCGCGACACCGAACAGGTCAGCGTAGCGGCGCAGACTGGCGATCCGTCGCGACACCGAACAGGTCAGCATAGCGGCGCAGACTGGCGATCCGTCGCGACACCGAACAGGTCAGCGTAGCGGCGCAGACTGGCGAAGCGGCGCAGACAGCCGGCAGTCCGTTGACGAATGCGGCCGCGAGCTGGCGATCCGTCGCGCCACCGAACAGGTCAGCATAGCATGATGGTTATAATATATTTCTTCTTCAGGATGTACATTGTAAGACCGGCAAGGATGATACGTTTAGGAATAGTTGGGGAAAAGATATTCTGATTGCGCCGTATACTCATAACGCCCGAGGTGTTGCAATATTGACGCATGGAGTAGACGCCGAACATAGTGACGTAATATCTGACAAAGGGGGAAACTTTATTATAGTTAAAATTACAGTAAATAAAGTGTATCAGTTTATGTTGGTGAACATCTATGCGCCGAACGAGGATGATCCCGCGTTTTTCAGTAACATAGACGGGTTAATTGGAGATCAGAGCGACCTGCCAATTATCATCGCCGGAGACTGGAATCTGGTAATCGATCAGGAGTTAGATACGTACGGATACCGGCGAAGGAATCATCCTAGAGCGAGGGGTAAAGTCCTGGAAATTTTGCACCAGAGAAATCTTGTAGATATTTATAGGGTACGTCACATGGACGAAAGACGATATACATGGCGTGTTATTAATCCTGATGTTAAACAGGCCAGACTCGACTTCTTTTTAATTTCGGAAGAGCTATGCGCGATGGCTGTTGATGTCGATATTGTACCCGGTTATAGAACTGATCATTCATTGATATGCTTAACGTTGAATTACGCAGAACAATCTAAAGGCAGAGGTCTGTTTAAGTTGAATTGTTCTTTATTAAGGGATCAGGAGTTTTCCGCTTTAGTTAAGCAAACTATTAAAAATACAATTATAGAATACGCTCTGCCGGTGTCTACATTTGACTTTGTGAAGTCAGTTATCGGAAGCGAGAGTCTAAGTGACTTGCAGTTCACCATAAGTGACTCGCTCTTGTTTGAAGTACTCATTTTGAACATAAGAACTGAAACGATCACTTATAGCATCAGAAAGAGAAAACGATATAAAAGAGATGAGGAGGCATTGAATTATACAATAGCTCAGCTTGAACGGCAAATGAGCAGTAATCCTAGTGCTGAAACTGCTGAAGAGCTGGCTGAAAAGCAGATCAATCTTGAAGAGCATAGGGAAATTCGGATGCGAGGAAATATTACACGGTCTAGATTCAAATGGTTCGAGGAAGCAGAAAGGTCCACTAAATACTTTCTAAATCTTGAAAAACGCAACTATGTAAGTAAACTAATCCCCTGTTTACAGAAAGATGACGGTGAGATGATTCAGAACCAAAGCGAAATTCTAAAAACATTACAGCGGCATTTCAGTAAGGTGTTTCGTTCACATGACACTGAAGACAATCACACAGACTTCCTGAACTGCATAGAGCTTAACAAGCTTAGTAGTTAGTAACGTAGATATTGCGGAGATGAAGGAACCATTGGCGCTAAAGGAGGTAGGACGGGCTCTTTATGCCATGACAAATAATACATCGCCTGGAAGTGATGGTTTTCCAGCGGAGTTTTATAAATATTTTTGGGAAGATATTAAGTTTATTGTCATGAGAATGTTGTCGTCTTGTTATGCATCAGGCGTCATGCCTCCATTATTACAGGAGGGTATTATAACGCTGATACCGAAAGGCGGAAAGCCAAGAAATCAAATTAAGTCTTATCGTCCCATTACTCTCTTAAACACGAGCTACAAGATATTGTCGGGCAGAATTGCAAATAGGTATAAAAGAGTAATAGGAAAGCTAGTAGAACCGGCGCAGAGTGGATTTATCAAAGGTCGATTCATTGGCGATAATACGCGATTGACGAGTGATATAATGACATACCTGAAAGATGATGAAGCTCCGGCGTCATTTTGAGCCTGGACATCGAGGGGGCGTTTAATACAGTTAGCTGGAAATTCATTAACGCCGCCCTAACTAAGTACAATTTACCATCGGAAATCATACGATGGTTCAACTTGATGAACGAGGGAACATACGCCAGAATTTTATATAATGGTCATTTATCTGACAAAATAAAGCTGTTCAGGTCTTGTAGGCAGGGGGACCCAGTAGCCGTTTTCACAATGCTTTTATAACCATCCGTAAAGTACCACATTCCTAAGGTACCTAATGACATTCCTAAGGAACCTAATCGAAAACGCATGAAATACACGGTTTGGGGCGGTGAAATAATTATTTTGTCTTCAAAAAAATCAAAATAGCCGAAAAATGCTGCACATAAACGTCGGATATGACACATTTCAATACAATCGCGCTTGAATTTCCTGGGTACTTTAAGATTTGGTCCGACTCGGCGAGCGGGACCAAACTAGAACTGGCAAATTAGGTCCTTTAGGAATGCGGCTGGTACCTAATACCGGAACAATTTAAAATGAATTGTTGACCAATCAGCGCTTCGGACACAGGAGATGACGAATGCGCAATAAACATCGCTGTGTCTTAGTTTACCGACACCTTAGTGCTGAACTACGGCACCAACATTGACCGATCAGAGCGTAGATTCTGGTCTGTCTGGATGTATCCTGTCGTCTGATTGGTGAAGCCGTTGGCTTTGGGCTATCTGGCGTCGTGATAAAGTGAACCACGTTGCTCCTGTTTGTTTTTCATCGTTGATCCGTTATTATTTCAATTTAGCACGTTTGTCAGATTATTCCTGCCTACATAGGTATTTCAATTTGAACATTGCCAGCAGCGGAAATGGACGGTGAGTTTGACCAAGCATATTTAAGTGGATAAATCATCGAAAAGAATATACGAAATACCAGCCACATATGTCTTGAAAGGCTATAGGGCTCTCATTTAAATTATCAAAATTACCACTTTCTTATTAACTTTATGTTAAAACATCAATATTTTATCAAGCATTCATCCATTTCTAGAATATTATAATGCAATTTAACTGACATAAACTAGCCTAACTAATCACAATAGTTCAGTAGTTCACCTCCCCAGTCCCCAGTGTTGCAGCACTGGGAGCCTGAAAAAGTGGCGGGTGGTGCTGCCAGCTTGATGACACCATTGGGAGGGTAAACTTAATGGCATAGGCCTGTCTGACATAATCTAACCTAACCCTGCCATTAAGTGTGATCAGGACAAAACCTAAGATTCGCTTGTAGCTGTTAAGTCTGATAGGGATGAAACCTAAGATTTGCTTGTAGCCTTTAATTCTGATTGTTTTTATGTATTTATTCAGCAGATCACCCACAGGTTGGCCCATTGACGGGTAAAGTCACATATACCTACAAAGACATGCAAGCACACAATAAATACATGGATCTCACTCGATGTAACAAGTAAAACATCACAATATATAGCCTAAGTAGTGGTACGCGTGGAGCGGATAAGCCACTGCGTCAGTTTCTTCGCATAAACCTTCGCTTGTATCTTTATTTGGCAGAGTGAATCTCTAAAAATGTCTCTATGATTGTGACAAAACCTACCGCTTGTAGCTGTTAAGTCTGATTGAGTAGTCAACAGACCTATGCCATTAAAGGGAATGTTTCACCTTTTTATTGGTTTTGACCTGAGATAGCCATTATCTTTGGCTGTTATTGAAATGTCAAAAATTCTAAGGTAATTTCCCCAAAACTTAGCTGTTTTTAAGCAATTTAATTTCCCATTTGCAAAATGGGGTCTAGGGCCAAATTGGAAAATATCAACGCACTACGCTGAACACCTCAGCGACCCATCATGCGCCAAAATTTGGAGCACCAAAATTTGCACTGAAATTTCACCAACTTTGCACAAAAATTGAAAGCTAATTTAATGTGTTATATTTAACATATCCTTTCCTGGATGCTTCTAAACAGGTGTACAGCCGACCATTAGTGACCGAGTCTTGCCGGTGAATGGCCAGGACCGAAACGCTGTTTTGAGTACCACTCTCCTCCGGCCTCCCGGCAGGCCGGGTCCAGGGTAATAGAGGCCGGGTCAGCCCTGATTACCCAGCAAGGGTGTGAGATGAAGCAGAGTCACTGGACGAGGATATTGTAGTTGTGACGCAGACACATTTGAAGTGCTGCAATGACATTCCAGACAGTTTCCAATTAGTATAGGTGTATTCAAGGCGCTGTCTGCCCTATGGTCACCTCTATCACCTGGTTCTCTCACCTGGTTGGGTTCCTTACCTTAGCATCAGAGAAAAATGGCAATTGGAATGGGAAGGAGTTTGAAGGAACCCTGAATCCTAGACGTGCCAGCCTCAGTAGGTAGTCATAACTTAGTTTGACACCAATGTATGGCTGAGTTTGACACCAATTTATGGCTGGAATTGTGTGTCTTCCAATTAGTTTGTGAATAAGATATGCAATTACTACATGTTAGGCCAGGAGTACTTAATCAGACACATATCACATGAATTCATTCACCACAAGAAGAGTTATGACACATGCATGCCTACACAAAGGCAAGCAGACTGTTGCATGCAGTGTTGGATTTTTAATTTCATGACCTGGTTCCGGAGTGTAAAAATCCATAGGTGAAGAGTAAAGTTGTATTGTCAGGCAAGTTAAAGGGAGTGTGCCTACTGTTTTGATCTGTCAAAATTATTTTTCCTACGATAAGTAGCTATTGTTGTGATGGCTGGATACAACGAAATTTACATCTGGAGCCCCTTTAGTTGAATTTTCACTTAAATTGTTTTTACTTATTTTTCGTTTCGATATCGAAAAAACGATCCCCACTACGGTGAAGGTAATCAGAGGTAACAAATTGCTACGTGAACGACGCACCTAAGACAAAATACAGGCCGATCGTTTCGCCCAGGCCACGGTAGATAAAATACGTTCCGCCTATTGAATACGTGCGCTTGCGTGGGTTTGGGTTATACATATCGCCTTGGGTTTGGGGATATATCACCTTGGGTTTGGGGTTGGTGCTGGTGGTTGCAGTTTATCTGGGATCGTATAGCTCCTGTTGTATCAAAAGTAATGATTTGGTAAATACTAAAGTGAGATATTGACCTCTTTGACTACAGAAAGCTGTGTAAGTTTATTGAAAACTGTAAAAAGGCCGATTTAGATACATTTTAATTCAGTGTCCTAGCATTGGGAAATTTTGGTGGAAAATGACACCCTATGGATACTATTTTTGCACTCTTTTTCCTGAGTTTTACTGTGAATTTCCCACTCCTTATTTTAAAATGTATTGGATAATTGGAAACCTGATACTGATTTATGGATGTAATGATAGGGACAGCCTGTGTTCGAAAAGGCAGGTAAAAATTGGCATAGGTAATAACTAATTTTGGTGAGCAGGTAATTTGGCTATAAAGCCTGGTACATATGCTTTTTGGTTTAATTTTCCACTCTTTATACTTATTTTAGTCAGAGTTTTCCACTCCGCACACCAGCTCCAAAGCAATTCTAGGAGCCTGTAATTCAATTTAATTCCATGTTTCTTATTGTTGTGGTAGGTACTAGGTAGGTACCTACCACCTATGCGCAGTTAATACTTATTTCAATTTAGAATAAGTAAGACATCAATACATGCTACACCTACCTTTATGTTAAAAATATAAATTGTGTGAACACAATTTAATTATACTTTTATGAGAATGGGAATTAGCTACCGGATATTTACTGCAAGTTGGTACCTATAACACTGTAGGTATGGTAAAAGCCCAATCTTCAGACATGTCTTACCTCAGGCTTGTCATGCTATCAGAGTATAGGGGCTACTGGCACACAGTGTGTCTGTATTGTTAACATTCTGATGGCATAAAAAGTCCAAGGTTATAATGTGTCCGAGGTTACAGCAGTTCACCCTACCAACAGCTACCAATGGTGTTAGCCTGTGTCCATGGTACCAGCTAAAAAGTGATGAGTGTTTTTAACTTTAAAAGGCAAATAAGTTAAGTGAGGAACATGTGTGATTTATGTTAATGGATTTACACATACCTAAATTGGCAATGTAAATGTAAGTTATTTTCAATATAAATTGTCAATATATATATATCTCAGTTCAAAACTTATGTTCAGCTATGGGGCTTAGTTATGTAGACTTATGGGATCAGTTCTATGAGTGGCGTAGGTACTATATGAAGGATGGGCTTCACTTATCGGATGAGGGGGCAAGGGCTTTGGGAGATGCCTACAGAAGTGTCATTCAGGGAAACTAGGTAGGAGGGGGGGGGGGGGGGGGGGGGTTCAGGGACGCTAGTACTAGGGCATCAGGAAGTAAGCATTGGTAGAAGTTCATGTCAGAATAGGACAGTAGATCATAATTCCCTCAGAATTAGTAGAGTCAGCTCAAAGTATAAGATCACATGTGTGTTGCTGAATGCCCAAAGTATTAGGTCTAAATTTGATGAGTTTGAGTGTTATGTTGCCCTTGAAAAGCCTGATATCATTTGTGTAACCGAGACATGGGTTAGTGAGGGGTATAATAGGGATAGGCTACAGGATTTCGAGTTACAAGGGTATAACATGTTCTCATACTGCAGAGAATCACGGCAGGGGGGCGGAGTGTTTGTATATGTAAATAGCTTGTACTGCACTACTAGAGTTGATGATTATAGTAAAGTAAAAGAAGTAGAATCAATCTGGCTTGACATTAAAATTGGTACAGGAAACAGAGGAAGGTTGAGGATAGGTGCATTTTACAGACCAGGGAATCTTCCAAGGAACTCCCAAGCTGAAACAGACCAAGATATTTGTGAGGAAATACGTAGGAACTTTCGGGCTCAGTGTCTTATTATGGGATATTTTAACTTAAGAGGATACGAAAGTATAGCAGAGGAAACAAACGAGTGTAGGTTGTATAGGCAAATCTTTGAAGAGGAGCTTTTCATGCATCAGTTTGTAACAGAGCCAACCAGACATTGCTCCATTCTAGACCTTGTATTCTCAGACAACAGTGATCTAGTTAGTGACATAAGTATTTGTGCAGGTCTAGGAACCAGTGATCACAATATGATTAAATTCAATATCTCATCAGAAATGAGGCCCAAAGATAACCTTATTATGGTTCCAAACTTCAGCCGGGCTGATTTTGATGGTATTAGAAATGACCTCGCACAGATAAAATGGAACGTTGAGTTGGCAGGTTTAGATGCATGAGGCCTGGAATGTTTTCAAAGCTAGATTAAGCCAAATTCAGAATCGGCATATACCCCTCAGGCACAAACGTAACAGAACCAAGGGCAAACCAGTTTGGCTTACCCCAGAAGTAAGGAGTGCTATACAAGCTAAAAGAAGTGCATTTGGCATTTTGAAGGGATCTTCACTAGATATAAATCAGAAGGCCTACCAGAATGCAAGAAATTCAGTTAAGAAAAAGGTCAGAGCAGCTAAAAGGGCAAAGGAACTTGATTTAGCTAGACATTGTAATGCAGATAGTAAGAAGTTCTTCAGTTTTTATAAGTTAAGTACAGTTTCCAAAAATATAGGTCCATTTAAGGAAGATGATGTGTTAGTTAGCAAGGACAGTGAAATGGTTGAAGTGCTTAATGATCAGTTTCAATCTGTCTTTACTATCGAGGACCAGAGTAGTATTGCAGCACTTCAGCCTGAGCTAGAGACAGAGGAGACTATAGGAGAGCTAGGTGGCATAAGTAGTGAACTTGTTCTAGAATATCTAAAGAAAGTAAGGCCTAACAAGGCAGAAGGACCTGATGAAATCCATGCTAGACTTTTAAGAGAATCTGAAAGGGAGTTGTCGGTTCCATTAGCCATAATATTTTCTAAATCACTCGCAGATAGTAAAATTCCACTTGATTGGAAAAGAGCAAATGTTGTTCCTATTCATAAAAAGGGAGATAGAAGTAAAGAGGAAAACTATAGACCGGTTAGTCTGACCTCATTGGTCTGCAAGGTGCTTGAATCAATCATCAAAGATAAGATTGTTGAATTCTTGGAGCAAAATGAACTCATCAAGGATACACAGCATGGCTTTAGGAAGGGCCGTTCTTGTTTAACTAATCTTCTGGAGTTTTTGGATGTTGCAACAGATAGCTTTGATCAGGGTAAACAGCTAGATGTAGCTTTTCTTGATTTCAGTAAAGCATTTGACAAAGTCCCCCAGACAAGACTGGGGTTGCAACTTAAAATTCATGGGATCAGGGGCAAGATTCTGGATGGGATAGAAACGTGGCTTTCAGGACGCCAGCAAAGGGTTATATTGAATGGGTGCCAATCACAATGGAAGGAGGTTCTCAGTGGGGTTCCACAGGGCTCAGTCCTGGGCCCATTGCTTTTTATAATATTTGTGAATGCAATTGAGAACAGTATAGACAGCAAAGTCTTGAAATTTGCAGACGATCTAAAAGTTGTCAGGATTATTAGAGGAAAACATGATCAGGATGTTTTTCAATCAGATCTGGACAAGCTAGTTGAGTGGTCTGAAGCATGGCAGATGAAATTCAATTTGAGTAAATGTAAGATTATGCACGCTGGACGGGTTAGCAGTAAACATAGGTATGAAATGGGTGGGCAGAAAATGGAGCAGATTGAAAAGGAAAGAGATTTAGGTGTCGTGGTAAACAATAGACTATCAGCGTCAGACCAGGTTGTAGAAGCTAGGATAAAGGCACTTAGAATGCTAGGGGCCATTAACAGAAATGTTCCCTACAAGAGTGAAAAGGTAATAACAAAACTGTATTGTGCATACGTTAGACCACATTTGGAGTATTGTGTACAAGCCTGGTCTCCAACATATGAGAAAGATTGCTGGTTGTTAGAAAGAGTTCAAAAAAGGGCAACAAAAATGGTTAATTGTCTTGGTAGTTTACCTTATGAAGATAGATTAAAGAAATTGGGTATGTTTTCACTTAGACATAGAAGGCTAAGAGGAGATCTAATTGAAGTCTTCAAATTTGTAAATAGTCAGCATTCTGGATATTTAAAGGGTATATTTGAGTTCAATAGGGAAAATCGAGGTAGAGGTCATCAGCATAAACTCATTATGAAACAAAGTAGGACTAGGCTACGACAGTCATTTTTCAGTAGAAGGGTTGTAGGACATTGGAATATGCTACCAGGGGATGTCGCTGATGCAGTGACACTTGCTTCCTTCAAAATTAGATTAGATAAATACTTTACAGAGAAGGGATTAGTTCATAAATACTCGTGGGATTAGCCTTCTTTTATGCAGGTAGAGTAAGGTGATTTGAAGGGGCGAGACTGGTGAGGTGGGGGGGGGGGGGGGGGGGGGGGTGCAACCTCGGATGGGCCCAAGAGGCTCTTTGTTGCACTTTTCTTTTGTCTTTGTGTCTTTAAGACAATAATGGCCAATCTGATATTTTTGCTGTAACAATGGTTTAATGACCACACACATGTAGGTATGTTTCAATTTTTATTGATTTGACAAATTCAACATATATTTAATACTTATACTTACTTATACTTATAAACATGGAGAATTTAGAAAGGCCACATGGCCTCATTGATCCAAACGATACACTGAGCTCCTTAGCAAGATTATCTCCCTCAGTCGTGTATATATTTAAATGTTGATATAACTTAAATGTCATATATATTTAAATGTTGAAGCAAATGTGAATCAATTAACATATTTTTTTTATTCTTTGAATCTGAAAAAACGATTCTAAAAAAAATCCATGAATCAAATGGTGATTTAATAATTCAGGTCCCAAAGATTAAATGAATTGTGACTGAATCATTACAAATGTTGAATCAAAGTCTGCTTATATTGACAATACATATTGTCAGTACAAAATGGCATACAATCACACTACTCCACCACTTATTCAATACATGTCGGTACATATTGCACAAGTTTCGGGTGATGGCTGCAATGGCCTTGGCTGCAGTCAGCAGTGTTACTGGTATCATAGAGCTGTGATTGTATATAAAAAATATAAGCAGTGAGGAAAGATGAATCTTGGATGACTAACTAAGAAGAAGAGTGCAAGTTTATGGAAAGCTGTAAAGCTGGTAATGCTGATTTAGATGCATTTCAACAGCATGTGTCTA
The DNA here is from genome assembly GCA_036785665.1 of Chirona hameri. Classification (NCBI taxonomy): domain Eukaryota; kingdom Metazoa; phylum Arthropoda; class Thecostraca; order Balanomorpha; family Balanidae; genus Chirona; species Chirona hameri. The sequence continues at coordinate 21,850 of JAXIVJ010005643.1, forward strand.
TGCCCTATGGTCTTTTTATTGCAATATATTTATTTGCAATTATTTTGCAGATTTATTTGCATTTGCAATAATTTTATTGCACTTACATGAAGTGAATATTAAAAAAATGGACATCTTCAATATATAATTTAATATAATTGGAATGGGAGGGGGCGATTTTCCCCATTTCTGGTGATATTTTTTCCCTTTTTGTGAAAATGGGAAAGCAATATTTCAACAATGGTGTACTTTCCTCGTTTAAGACACCAGTAGCAAAGAACAATGTTACTGTGGTTTTTTGTGGGAGATTTCTGTCTTCATTCTCCATTGTGGTGGGTTGCTATTTTTTTGTCACAGAACAGTGCCAATCTTATATTGTGTTCAGTATTCACTGCCTTCAGGCTTCCTTGTTGTGTTGTCTGCGCGGTTGTTCCGCAACTCGTTGGCGGGAGGGCGTACTGAGAAGCTGTAATGGAACATCGGTGGTAGCGCCGGCGACTCGCCCAGCCAGGAATGTCACGACAGCCGGGCGAGTCTTTGTTTATCGTTCAAAATGATTGTTACGATGAATACATGGTTTTACGCAGCCTTTACCGTTGATTTAAGTTACAAGCTTCATTAAATAATGCTTACAATTAAACATGAGTGGTTTTCTGAATAAATGGTTTCATGAATCGTTTCTTCTCTTTTATCATTTTTAGTACTACCACATGTAGCGTCAACGTCCCGTTCGATTGACTGACTTGTCTAGTAGGACATCACATATCAGCGTCACAACTCAGCTACAGCGGTCTTAGAACTAGACCAGAGGCGCAGTCACTAAGTCCTGGTTCAAACACCGAGAAAAACCATGCTTACTTGTTCTGGCTGTATTATGAAACAACAAAGTCAACGGATGAGCCATTCATACATTTTACATTTTAGTAAAAGCAATAGCAACGTAACAATAACAATACCAAACATGACCAATTCCATTCTTCACAGCAAATGATGTCACCATTTCACCTTTCCTTCGCACCTTAGAAATGTACAACAAACGAACAAGTACTCCATGTTAATATCAACTGTGCGATATAAGTCAGAGGTCAGAAGTTGTGCCTAACTACAGCCACATACCAAGGTCAGGTCAGAAGTCAGACAGTAACCGTGTATGCCTGCAGGTCATATAGAGACATACAGACACAGGACAGGTCAGATGTCATGCCAGAGGTCAGACCAGCGGTCAGACAGCAGTCGCGTCTCCTACCAGGTCACGCACAGACAGAGGTCAGACCAGATGTCAAACAGCGTCCCCCTGCAGGTCACGCGCAGAGTGAGGTTAGGTCAGATGGCATGCAGAGGTCGGGTCAGATGTCATGTCAGAGGTCGGGTCAGATGTCATGGCAGAGGTCGGGTCAGATGTCATTGCAGAGGTCGGGTCAGATGTCATGTCATAGGTCGGGTCAGATGTTATGTCAGAGGTCGGGTCAGAGGTCAACTCGGAGGTCAGGTCAAATATCAGGCCAGAGATCAGGCAGCAGCTGTGTATCCAAGCAGAGCACACACAAGATACAGATGCAAGGGCGCTGCGACAATATTGTGAGACGGGGGGGGGGGGGGGCAGGCAGGTGTTCCCCCTCTCTACCTCACTTTCATTGAGCTGTTAAAATTCTGCTAATCTGCCCCCCCCCCCCGGGGGGGGGGGGGGGGGGACGCCCCTGCACAGAGTTCAGGCATGTGAGAGGTCAAACAGCAGCCATTTCTCCCATTGGGTCACAGGCAGAGGTCAGATCAGAGGTCAGACGGCAGCCGTGTCTCCCTGCAAGCCACTCACAGACAGGGGTCATGTCAGAGGTCAAATGGCAAACAGCGTCCCCTGCATGTCACGACACGCACAGTGAGGTCAGGTCAGATGTCATGCCAGGGGTCGGACCAGATGTCAGATAGCAGCCGTGTTTCCTTCCAGGTCATACACAGACAGAGGTCAGGTCAGATCAGATGACAAGTGCATGTCACGCACAGTCAGGTCAGGTCGGGTCATAGGTCGGGTCAGATGTCATGTCAGAGGGCGGGTCAGATGTCATGTCAGAGGTCGGATCAGATGGCATGTCAGAGGTCGGGTCAGATGTCATGTCGGGGGTCGGGTCAGAGGTCAAGCCGGAGGTCAAGTCAGAGGTCAAGCTAGAAGTCGGGTCAGATCAGGCATCAGTCGTATCTCAAAACAGGGCACACACACATGCAAGGGCGCTGCCACATTTTGAGACGGGGGGGGGGGGGGGCAGCTAGGTGTTTGCCCCCCTCAACCTACCTCACACTCAATGAGCTGTCAAAATCCTGCTCATCCATCTGGAGGCAGCCCAGCCCCAGCCCCCCCCCCCCTCCCCGTCTTCCTGCAGGCCACACACACAGACAGAGATCAGGTCGCTCCTATTCAGCCGCACCGGCCGGTCGCGCGCGCCCAACAACTGCAGCTGTCCCGTGACACCCAGCACGTGTGTGCCGCTCCTTTTCAGCCGAGCTTCACTGCTGCCACTGGTTACCAGAGCTGATGGACCGTCTGCAGGCTCCGGAGCCATGTCAGGAAGGTGCTGGAAAGGCAATGTCACTCAGGTCATGAAATGTGGAAATGGGAATGATATAATGCCATTAGATACTGAATGATATATTTTACAATTTACTCGATTATTCATTATGTTATAGTGTAATTCAAATCACATGAACAGACATAAACAGTATCAGGAAAAAATAAGTCGTGCTATGCTTGGATACCACTGGAACCCAGTATGTACCAGTAGTGTACTTTGAAATGCTTGAGAAATATGCATTTGTAAGCAGTAATACTGAAGCAAAATTACACAGACATATTTGATTTCACTTTTTCTTGTACTTCTCACCAGGCACGTAGCCAAGGGGAGGGCGGCGGGGCGCCGCGCCCCGCCCCTGGAGGCCAGGAGGACCCTTTTTGGCGCGCGAGGGCCCTTTTCGGCGCGCGCAGCGCGCCGAAAAGGGCCGACGAGACCGCGCGAAGCGCGGTATCATAGGCTCTTTAATACACGAAGCGTGGTCTTTAGAGAGTTTAGAGGACTTCAGAGGCCCTTTAGGGCCACTAGGGCCCTCTCTGAAAGACCAGAGGGCCCCTTGGACGTTCAAAAGAGCCCTGTTCATGTCAGAAGGGCCCCTGGCCAGAGCGAAAGGGCCCCTGAGCGGGTCAGAGCCCCTGAGCACGTCGAATGGGCCCCTAGCCAGCACAGAGGGGCCCCTGGGCAGGTTGAGAGGCCCCTGAGCATTTCGACAGGGCGACAAAGCGGCCAGCGCAGTCCTTTTCCAGGTCATAAGGGCCCCTGCGCAGGTTGGAGGGCCCCTGGACAGACCAGAGGGCCCCTGGGAAGTTAAGAGCGCCCCTGTGCAGGTCAGAGGGGCCCTGACCAGACCGAAAGGGCCCCCAGGTGGGTCAGAAGGGCCCCTGAACATCCGAATGAGCCTCTAGCCAGCACGGAGGGGCCCCAGGGCAGGTGGGAGGACCCTCGGAGCATGTCGCAAGGCGACAAAGCAGCCAGCGCAGTCCCTTGCTAGGTCGGAAGGGCCCCTTAGCAAGTTAAAGGGCCCCTGGAGAGACCAGAGGGCCCCTGGAGAGACCAGATGGCCCCTGGAAAGTTAAAAGGGCCCCTGCGCAGATCGGAGGGGCCCCTGACCAGACCGAAAGGACCCCTGGACGGGTAAGAAGGGCCACTGAACATGCCGAAGTGGCCCCTGGCCAGCACGGAGGGCTCCAGGGCAGGTCGAAGGGCCTCTTGAGCATGTCGGCAGGGCGACAAAGCAGTCAGCGCAGGCCGACCAGAAGAGTCGCTGGGCCGATCGGAGGGGCTCCTGGGCAAGTCAGAGGGGCCCCTGGCTAGACCGAAAGGGTACCTGGGCCGGTCGGAAGGCCCCTTGAACATGCCGGATGAGTTCCTAGCCAGACTGGAGGTGGAGGGGCCCTGGGCAGGTCGGAGGGACCCCTGAGCAGGGGCGGCGGATTGCGGTGGCAGGGTACCCAAAATTCCCCCAGTCGAAAATCCTGGGGGCAAAGGGTAGTTTTGCCCCCCCCCCCAGATTTTAGTCTGCTCAATCTGGGGGCAACATGACCCTTCCCCTCCCCAGGATTTTCATTTGAGTGGGATTTTGGGTACCCTGCGCCCCGCAATCCGCCGCCCCTGCCCCTGAGTATGTCGGCAGGGCGACAAAGCAGCCAGTGCAGTCCCTGGCCAGGTCGGAAGGACCTCTGAACAGGCCGAATGGACCCCTTGACACACAAGGGGGGCTTCTTGGAAGGTCAGAGGAGTCTCTGGTGAGACCGGAAGGGTCAAAGCACGTAGAGATCCCAGATGAAGATTAAAACAAGGAGGACTTACTCCACAATACAAATATTAAAAGCGGAGCTTTCGGGTATATTGTAACACCCTTCGTCAGGGTGCTACAATATACCCGAAAGATCCGATTTTATTTTGTCCTGTTGAGTAAGCCCTCTTTGTATTATATATATCACCCACTCCACATCATGTCTTTTCGTTTCGCGGATCCCAGATGAGTCCCTGAACAGGTCGGAAGGGCGTAGAAAAGTTCAGAGGGGCCCCTAGACGATCTGAAGGGACCATGGGCCTTTCAACAGTAAGAATACTTACAGTTGTACAGGGAATAAAACTCAAAATTTTCGCACCGCTCCGCGGCGCAATTTAACTACAAATTCAATTATATGCGGGTTAGGAAAAAAATCGGTCCGTTTCTCGGCGCATTTGTGTTATGTTGCTACTTTCCTATATTATTGGGTGAAATAGTTCACTTTAGCACTTTTCCCCCGCACTTTTTAACGCACCATATAGCAATTTTAGAGGTCCGCACCACACGCAATGCGACGCATTGATGAGAAACCAACCCAGGGCATAATACTCAAAATTTTCGCGCCGCTCCGCGGCGAATTTTTTTTTTAGAGTTACAGCTCTTGCGCTTAAAAAAATATTTCAAGTTGGTATAGCTGATTCCAAATTCGTGTCGCTGGTTCCAAAGTTGATGTGGCAGTTTGCTAACTCAAGCTCCTAAACGTTGGTATGGCCCATGCCATACCTGCCATACTGCATTTTCCAGACCTATAACGTGCCTTTTCATGAGTTTTTTTTTTTGGGGGGGGGGGGCCTTTCAACGTTTAGGAAGGGGCCCTTTCAACGCTCGGGAAGGGGCCCTTTCGAGGCGCCGCCCCCTCCTCCCCTGGACGAAATCCTGGCTACGTGCCTGCTTCTCACCAACACACTTGCATACAACACTGGCAAACCTCTCATGCTAGTCAGCGGCGGATCCAGGAAAGAAAATGGGGATGGGGGGCGGTGACACATCAGACGTCAAAGGGCCCATGAGCTGCAAGGGGCTCCCAAGCATTTTTGCCAGTCTGAAAGGGCCTGCAGTCGGTCCAAGTGTATTTTCAGGTATGAGAAGGCCCTTGTCAAGCCTGATAGGGCCTATGCCAGTCTTGTAGGGCCCTTGCAAGACTTGAGAGCGCCCTATGCTGGCCTGAGAGGACCACCAGCATGTGCAGACCTGGGAAGGACCCTCTCAAACCAGCTTTGTGCTCCCTTAGCCTGGTAAGGGCCCCTTGGACTGTCGTAAGGCCTCTAAGCTTGGTAAATGCCCTCTCAGGCCCAGCGAGGGCCCTTTCAGACCAGTGTTGGGCCATCAAAGGTCTGGAAAGGGCCTTCTCAGTCATGGCTGTGCCCTGGGCTTGACAAGGGCCCTGAGGTCCTCAGACACGGATGGACCCAGGCCCAACTGTCCACAGAGGGGGCCCTCAGACTTTTGTGGGGCATGTGTCCCATTGCCCCCTGGATCCGCCCCTGATGCTAATCAATAAAGTGTAAACTAAATTTGACCCAAATGGTAAGCTGTTACGAATGATTTTCGAAGAAATTGGTGCTCCAAAATGTGTGTATTCCTTCACAAGGCAAAGTTTATCAAAGTTAAGCACCTACTTTAATACACAAACGGTAAGGATCAACACGTACCAGTGATGGGATGGCAGACTTCTTCAACTTAACATGTGAGCCTGACTCATAATCATAGCCACAAAGTGTCTGAAGCACACACGCATTGCCTTCTTCAATCTGCATGCTGCCATCGAGGCAGCCAACAGCTGGCTGTCTGCCCTGGCACCCTGAAATACAGAATATATATAAATCCACATTTTTTGATGCATTGATTTAATCAATTAACAAAAAAATTGTTTCATGAATTGAACAGTGATTTAATCATTCAGGTTCCAAAATGAATTGTGATTGAATCGTGCCAAAAAAGTTAAATCAGTAACCAGTCTGGACTGAGCATGAAACCCATAATCATGGAGGAGCGAGTTTTTTTTGTCTTCAAAAGTCAAAAATAATTCAATATATTTATTTAGTGATCTATCAAAAATAACCATTACAAAACAATTATAATATCTAATAGCTCTCTTTTGAAGATGAGCGTTGAGGCAAAAATAATTATAAAACTGAAGCGTTACACTAATGATATAACACAACATGACAATGACATAATTACACTAATGACATAAGGGACAGGTTTCTGTTCAGTTTCAGATTTTAGTTCAGTAATTCACCTCAGTTAATGGTGTTCTTGAGGTCCATAACAAAGAAAGAGAGTATTATTACGACAGACAGAAAAGCGTACCAGTAATACCAAAACTGTGCCACCAAAAACTATACATAATAAAACCTGACCTAATCTTTACAGCAATTACGGTCATAGGGACCCATGTTTAGAACGCTCCGCTCGCATTCGCTCGCTGTGCTGTGGAACCCACTGAGTGGGCATCGCCCCCTGGACCCCACCCCAGACCATCTTGTAGACAGACAGTATAGAGGATTCTTCATGGCTCCGAGCGGAAGATAATATATTTTCCAAGCGTGCAACTGAAAAAAAAAACGAGCAATGAAGGAGCGAGGTTTTTTCAGGAACACACAGAAATATTGTTTATCTTCCACAAGGCAGACATGAAGAATTCCATATTTTTTTAAGTAGAGGTTGATTCAGTCTAGTTCAGTTCAGTACTTGATTTTTAGTCAGAACTCACATGACCTTATCTTGTATCTCAAGAGGGATGCAAAGATAGCACATTATTTCACTTTATCATTGAATGTGTGTTAAACCTTTTTATCTTTGCATCTCAGCAAAGTGCAAAGATAAAAATATTCCAGCACTGCAGACCCAATGGAAAATCAACCTCTACAAGAAAGATAACCCACTGTTCAGTATGTCATAATATTAGTCAGCAGACTACTCTTCTACTATTAAGGACCTCAAGAACACCATAAACTGAGGAGGTGAATTACTGAACTAATACCAGAGTTTCGATCATAGTCTATTTTCAGGTTACAAATCTGATTAGTTGCAGTTGTCTATTTCTCATGTTAATGTTACTAATTAATTGGAAAATAGACTTAAAAATACCTACCAAACATTTTTAAATTATGAACCATTGATTTTTCATATTTATTGTGTTAAGAATTTGAATCAGGTTACTGAATAACCTGAAGACAGCCTATGCCAATGACGAATACTGACTTACCTTGACCTAATATTTAAAATACATTATAATAGCCAAAAGGCTTTGGTGTTCAATAATTATTTTTATTCAAACTACTATCAGTCAAAGCCGTATGTCAACACGTACCGGTGGGCGGTGCAGCGATCGAGATGCTTCTTCGTAGTCATATGCACGATTTTTGTTTATACAGCAGCGACATTGTTTATAAGTACATTTCTGGTATCTTATCTATTGCCTTGAGCACTGATTCGGCATTTCCACAAATGACCGTTATCGTTCGTTTGAAGATTTGTCAACGCATCAGCCAGGATTGTCAAGTTACTGGAAGGACAATACCAATTACCAAACTAAAACCACGATAACACAACTACCAAAGATACGACCGAGATAGTTCGCACTAAAAGCTGGAGTTTTAGCAGCTTCGGGCCGCCAGGGACCGCTAGTGAGCCAGAGTAAACACCATGGCTCACTATCGGTCCCTGGCGGCCATTTGCTGCGAAAACGCCAGCTCTTAGTGCAAGCCCGAACATCGCATACAAATTAATAACCAGTCTGGTTCAATGTAAACAAACCGTCGAAAAGCATGATGGCCGCCCAGGTTCTGTTGTTCGGCAGCTGCAATCAGCGCGCACGAGCTGTTTGTTCGAATTGCTATTGGCCGGTGATAACGATATGCTAGCGGTATAATCGATAGTTGCAGTGCTTTTAGTAGTGGGAAGCCATCTGGAGTCTACCCGATAACTTTTTGCTCCCAAGCAAATTCCTGGAGTCTTTGAATATCTCAGCAACTAGGGTGAATCTGGAGAAATGAAGTAATGGTTCAATTCAGAAAATTGTGTTCTATAGACCAGTGTCAATAACTCCAAATAAGTGATGTGAGTAGGCACACTCGCTTTAAGATTTTCATTTTTGTTTTAATTATTTTACTTTGAAAGTAAAAAATCCTGATTTGTAATCGATATTAAATCCTTGTGAGGAAAATTGAATTATATTTTAACTACAATGTCTGTAAGATCAGGCGAAAACAGAGCAGATTTCCTGAACAAATATGAAGAGAGCAAAATTCTTTGGACCCAAAAAGTGCAGAAAATGGCCCAAATTCCAAGGCTGGTTGCGTGCATGTGCTTCTAGCATTCTATTAAAGCTAGCCAAGTTGGGGGGAACATGCAGCCGCAGCAGGCAGAGCGTTCCAAGCAGCAGTGCAGGACACAGGGAAAAACTTTTCTGATATCTGTGTGGGTGAAGGTAGGGCAAATCTTATGGCAGTGGCCCCTAGTGCGTGTTTGTGGAGGGCAACCGAACAGCTCATCAGGCATAATGCACGATTTTCCATTGAAAATGTCTCCAGCATTGTATTAGATCTGCGTGCATAAGCCTTCCTTGCACAGAGTATAAGTTCAAGGACTGTAGGCGATCAGCATAGCTAAGTTAATTTAGCCTGTCAATCTGCTTGGTCCACCTCCTCTGGATATTCTCTAGGGGGCACAATTTTTCCAAGTAGCTGGTGTGCCAGATGCACAAACAATATTCAATGATAGGTTGAACATGGGTAGTGAACAAGAACAGCATGAACTCTGGCGATCTGCTCACAGTAGATTTAATAAAACTTTGTGCCAGGCCGCCAGCCTTATGCACCACAGATCCGTTTCCATGGTCATGGAATTTTAGAAGAGAGTCCACAGTAACTCCCAGGTCAGCATGGGATTCTCCATAAGAGATCTACTGTCCATCAAGGATGTACATAGGTGGCACTAAGTTTCCACGGGATCCCTCACTGGTAACATTCACAGTGCGTTGCATGATTAAAACGGAACTGTTCAGCAAACTGTCATACACCAATGACCTAAGTGCTGGTATTTTTAGTCATCATGCCAATAACAGACCTCCACATAACTGCATGGCGTCCATCATATTCCCATGGCCAGTTACACGCCTGAGAAGGCCATACTATCATGGGCAGTCAGAGACACTAGGACATCACAGAACTTATTTATGCCACAAGGATTTTTTTTCTACAAGAGGGTCTGTGGTGTCCGGGGGGAGGGGCATCAGCATACCCCTGGTAGGGCCACAGCGCAGCAAGCGATTAGGAATTAGGAACCTCAAGTCTCAAGAACACTGTAAACTGGGGAGGTGCGACAGTGGTGCGTTACTGAAGCTTCACTGACTGTGGGACATGTCACCTCAAACTTTAAAAAAAAAATAGCAATGCCTATTTGCATTGCATAGTAAGAAATGACTGCTGATATGCATTTCAGTCTACAAACTGTGGCAAGGATGTCCACAAGATAGTGTGGCCAGCTCAAATTCTGCTCAAAGTGGGCTTGCATGCCCAATTTGGGGAGTATTTCTGATGAACTAGCATTCACCCAAAAAGGATTTCTTTCCAGTTTAGCACATTGTAACGTTTTGGGGATTGTCGTGAACACAACACACTCCAACTAAGGGACCTGTCTGCGCTCAGTCTCGTTACAGTTGTTTACTTTCACAGTTACTGTAAATGTGATGGCAGATGTTAATATAGCTTAAATAGGTGTAGGTTAAATACAAATTAAATAGCCTCAGCACTTCTCCAGTAAGATCTGGTTGAAACCTGTCACATTTTACAGTCTGGGTATTGTAGAGGCTAGAGCAGGGTGTGGGTACAGCAGCTCAATGGTGTTGCAACACTTTGAAGTATGATTTTAACAATTAATGCACTAAATTTAAAGCAGTAAACCCAAATACCCAAAGAATACTGAATGTAGCATTAGTAGAAAATTAAATCATATATTTATTATTTGGATGGCTGGCATGATGGACATTATTGTCAAAAGTTGTGTTAAAATGATCAATGACATGCCAAATATGTATTTTAGTGGTCAAATGCATAATTAAAATAGACAAGCTTTCGATATCACTGTCATCATCAGGTCGGAAGTTTCTAAATATTTTTGAATGACCCACAAAATAACAAAAACAGATTCGCTCATGTCCCAATGATTATGGTATCCTCCAGTATGACCGTCACTGCTGAATGTATACCAGGCCTTTGGCACTATCACCACTGGCACTTTCACCAGGCCTTTGGCACTATCTTTTTAGGAATTGTAAATTATTTTGGGCTTTCATGTATGCGCAGACATGCAAGACCTATGTTTCTCCAACTCTTGGTAAGATGTCGCATTTCATTTCAGACAATCTGGTTGAGCTGGTACAGTCCGAGTGTCTGCACCACGCGGCACAGCGAGGCGGCGCCGGCTGATGGCAGGCGCGGCGCCGCTGCTGGTGGCGCTCTGCGGCGGGAGCTGGTGCTGGGTGAGGCGGTGCCGGCGCTGCTGGGCCAGCTGGAGGCCAGCGGAGACTCGGCCGCCGAGCGGCTGGAGACGCTAAGCACGCTGGACCGGCTGCTGGTGGACGGCGGCGCGGACGAGTTGCCGGCTGTGGAGCCGCTGCGGCCGCGGCTGACTGCCGTGCTGGCCGGCGGGAACCGGCCTTCGGCCGCGCTCTCCGTGCTCAGCTCCTGCTCCTGGCTGGTGGGCGAGGCCGAGGCAGCGCCACTGGTGGAGCACCTGGCCGGTCTGGCCACGACGGAGGACGCTGCGGTCCGGGCGGCGGCGCTGACCTGTATCGGGGCCGCCGCCAACCGCACCCTACCACCGTGGTGATGGCTCTAGTGCAGCGACTGCTGACCCAGCTCAACAGGTGGCGCCGGAGAATCAGGCTTTTGCGCGGTTTTGCGCGGCGGCCCGCGAGGTGGCGTTCGACCCGCAGCGGCCGGTGCCGGACGTGGCCAGCTCGGTGCCGCTGCACCAGGCGGCGCCGGTGGCGACCAGCGGCGCGCTGCTGGCCGCCCTGGTGCGCCAACTAGACGCGCGCCGCCAGGAGGAGCTGCTGCACGCCGCCGTCAGCCTCTTCCTTAACGGAGGCGGCGACCACGTGCTAAGCGCGCTGGCTGAGCGGTGGCACGGTGTGCTGCCGCTCTCCCTCGCGGCGCCGTGGCAGCACACGCAGCTGACGGCGCTGCTGGAGGCCGCGTTGGCCGCCGCCCAGCCCAGCGTGGCTGTGCCACAGCAGGACATCGTCACCGTGGTGCTCGCCAAGCTGGCGCTGAAAAAGCGGCACCCGCTGACGGCGGCGCGCGCTGCCAAGACGCTGGCCGTTGTGTTCCATAAGCAGCCCGATGCCGAGACCGACCATCTGATCAAGAGACTCACCAAGCAGCTCGAGTTCACAATGGACGCACGGGAGGGCGGGGACACCGAGGTGGAGGCGGCGGCTATGGTGGCGCTCTGGGGCGCGCTGGCCAAGGGTCTGGTGCTGCGCGGCCATGGCCAGGCGGCATACTTCGTGCGCCGGCTGGTGGACTGGCTGGCAGGTGAGACGCGGCCGTCGCCGTAAACGCCGTCGCCGTCGCCGACGGCCGTAAACGCGGCCGTCGCCGCCTTCGAGGACCTGCTGTCGGAGGACGCGCTGCTGCGGCTCGAGAACCACTGCACAGTGCGCCTGCTGCACCGGCAGTGGCTCTTCACCGTCACCTGCGACCAGCTGTCTGCCGGCTACAGCGCCGAGGGCGCGGTGGCGCCACCTGCGCGCGCTGGGCGGCCAGCTGGCGGCGCTGCCGGCCAGCGTGGTGTCGGCCCAGCTGGCTGATGACGCGTCGCTGAGCGCGGCCGTGCTGCATGTGATGGGCCGAGCTGCCGCCGACTTGCCGGCCGCGTTCCAGCCGTTTGTGGAGACGCTGGCGCCTCGCCTGCGCGCGCCGGCCGCAACTGGAGACGCGAGCCAAGGCGCTGCGCTGCCTCGCCAGCTGATCCGGCTGAAGACCCATCTGCTGCTGCCGCTGCGGCCTCAGGTGCTCAGCGAGCTGGCCCAGTGTGTAGATGACCAGAAACGACTGCAGTCGTCTGAACGGTGCGCGCATGCTGAATGAGCAATATTTGATCAGTTGTGACTTGTGATAGCTTGTTTTTAATGTTTGCTCGTAATGTTACTTAGCGGGCTGCCAGCAGAGGCGTAAATGTTATGGTTACATGTGTATAGTGTATACCTCTTCTTGAAACGTCTCAGAAATATATGACATAGAAATATATGACATAAACACTGGGAGGCAATGGACGGTAACCTTGACGAGGATATAGTTTTGACGAGGATATAGGATAAGTCAGTCACATTATTACTATATTACTTACTACAGCAACAAACGGATCCAAGGGGGAGGGGGGGGGGGGGCATGGCGGACTCCCAAAAAGCCTGAAATCGGAGCAAAGTTGACACATTTCCTGATATTGAAGAAAATCTAAGAACTTTTACTAAGGAAAGTTTGTTATAAATCACCTGTCAATGCATACGCATGCGAAATCAGACGAATTTTCAGAATTGTGTGAGACTTCGGAATTTGCCCCCCCCCCCTCACCCCACCCACCACCGTTCTGGATCCGCCAATGACCATAATTGTATACAATTATATATAAATATATATATATATATATATATATATATATATATATATATATATATATATATAGATAGATAGATAGATAGATAGATAGATAGATAGATAGATAGATAGATAGATAGATAGATAGATAGATAGATAGATAGATAGATAGATAGATAGATAGATAGATAGATAGATAGATAGATAGATAGATAGATAGATAGATAGATAGATAGATAGATAGATAGATAGATAGATAGATAGATAGATAGATAGATAGATAGATAGATAGATAGATATATAGATAGATAGATAGATAGATAGATAGATAGATAGATAGATAGGTAGATAGATAGATAGATAGATAGATAGATAGATAGATAGATAGATAGATAGATAGATATATATATATATATATATATATATATATATATATATATATATATATATATATATATATATATATATATATATATATATATATATATATATATATATATACCGAATACAATATATATAATCAACAGTGATATTCAGGTCGTCGAATACTGCCACTCGGTGGCCTGGTTGGCCATTAAACATGCAGCTCTACTCCGAGTATTCGCTTGTGTGACGCAAAGTCTCGGCCGCGCCATTCATGTCTTTATTTGAAGTTGCCAGATGGTTAGCGACTAGCTAGATGACATATATATCATTTCCCCAAATCGACAACAAATATATTAATATAATAAGTTTGGTGATGTCTGTTCGATCTATTTTCCCTAAAAATATATCGTGAAATACAACTGATCCCAAAAAGCATGAAACGCTATGTTATTTATAAAAAGGTACCAGAAAATATTCTAAATAAACTAGATTAGGTACCTTAGGAATGTGGTACTTCACGGATGGTACCAAATACTACCAATGCAATAAAATAACCATCGTGAAAACGGCTAGTAAGTCCCTACATATTTCTGTTGGCTATTGAGTGCTTAGCTGCACAAGTAAGGCAAAACAAAAATATCAAAGGCATCACAATAGATGGAGTGGAAAATAAAGTATCGTGCTACGCGGATGACACGCTTGTCTTCATGGAAGGTTCGGTAAATAGTTGCAGGCGTCTTTTTCACGACCTGGGAATCTTTGCGAAGTTCTCCGGACTGTGTCCGAACATAGCAAAAACGCAGGCAATGTGGGTAGGGCAAGATGTAGAAAATAGACCGCAAGTATGTGAGGAACTACCGATTCAGTGGACCAAGCAGATGAAAGTTCTGGGAATTATTTTTGAAAACAATTTTCAGAATATGTGTAAAAATAATTTTGAGAATAAACTAGACGAAATGAAAGCGGCCATCAAAACTTGGCAGCGACGGCACCTCGCCATTTATGGGAAAATCTGTGTGATTAAAAGTTTGCTCTTACCCAAACTGACACATCTTTTCTCGGCCTTGCCCAATCCGCCGCTTGAATTTATGCAAGCACTAAACGCTATTTTTTCAAGTTTGTCTGGAACGGAAAACGAGACAAAATAAGCAGAAAGAGCCTTGTACAGCCGGTAGAAAATGGGGGAGCCGGTATGATGGACATCCACTTGTATCTTAAATCATTGAAGGTGTCATGGGTTAGACGGCAGTTGCAATCAGACAACCAGTGGGCTAAACTCTTTGAATGCAATATAAGTCGGGGAGAGTGTATATGGGATATAAATGAGAAACGGAAATCATACGTTTCTCATCATCTCCGAGAAAATCATCAAAAATCATCTCTGAGAAACTTTGGCAGAAACATACACTGTAATCGTTTTTGGAGTGATGTGGTCGAAGCAGTGGCTGATTTTAAAGTAGCTTACGGCGAATATAACCTGGATGAGATGGCATCATGCAGCCTGTGGTATTCTGACTACAGTAAATATTACACCAGTAGGTTAAACTCGTGGCATTCTAAAGGGCTTCAATTTGTTAATGATTTGCTGAACACTGATGGCAATATTATGTCGTTTATAGAGGCGAAACTTCAATACGGGATAGCAGGTGTGCAATTTGATTACGATTGTCTAGTGTCTAGTCTTCCCAGGAGTTGGATGATAGCAAACAATACTAAATTATTTGGACCTCTGATAGACCCGTCTTTAGCGTTCATACTTTCGCAAACACATGGAGTTAAACATATTTATCGGAAAATGATAGAGAACCAAATACACAGAGAACATACACATAAATGGGAAAGCAAGTGGAACGAAACGTTCATGAATCTTGCATGGAGTGATGTGTATTGGAATAATATACTAGCAACAAGTTCAATGCGGTATCGTAGTATTCAGTATAAAATTATTACCAGGACACATGTTACTTAACGTTTGCTGTATCGGATAGGAGTGGCGGAATCTAGCAATTGCAATCGGTGTCGGGGGGAAGAAGATAATATCGAGCATACATTTTGGCATTGCCATTTTGTGCAGACTTTTTGGAAAACAATTAAAGACTGGCTTGTAACGAATCATATTCTGGATACGGGGTCGGACTTTAGTGCCAAGACTGTGCTTCTAGGCCTCGGGACATCAACTTTTGCAAATCATGTAATTGTAGTCGCTAAGATGATTATTGCAAAAAGGGAGTATTTGAGCTTCAATGAGGTTATCAGGTGGCTCCGGGCTGATCGTGAACTGGAGCATATGGTTGCGCTGTGCAAGGATGATCAAAGAGAATTTAAAAAGAAATGGGATCATGCGGCTATGGCAGTGTCATCTGCGTGGCGTAGGTCTAACACGTTTTGTTGCATAGTGTTTTGTATTATTGTTATTTAGTTTTCTCATCAAATAAAGAGAAGAAGAATGAACTGATCAAATACAGTTATGCATATGGCCCCCGCCCATAACCCATCCGGGCTAACCCGGGACCGGCCCTGGCACGAGTTGCAGGGTCGGTCGGCCCGCCGGTCGTCCGGGACGCCGGCATGCTTATTGCCGACGTTTCGGACGCTCGGCCGGTGGACAGGGGCACCGCCTCGCGAAACGAACGCGTGTAACGTGAGGCGGTGCGGGCGGGGGCGGCGGCCCGTCTGGAGCGCCGGGGCGGTATCCTCCAGCCCTCCCCGGTCGGGGAAGTAACCCCCAGACCTCCCCGGAGCCGGGACGGTTTGCCGATGCTACTGGCACCGTCCCGGCTTGGTCAGACGGGCCGCACACATGAGTGCCTAGTAGAGGGATAGTGTGGTAGTGTGCAGTGTGTGCAGTGTGCAGTGTGTGCAGTGTGCAGTGTGTGTGTACCGTGCTGTTTGAAAATACATGTATTTGATTTAAAAAAAAAACAGTTAGCATAACGGCGCAGACTGGCGATCCGTCGCGACACCGAACAGGTCAGCGTAGCGGCGCAGACTGGCGATCCGTCGCGACACCGAACAGGTCAGCGTAGCGGCGCAGACTGGCGATCCGTCGTGACACCGAACAGGTCAGCATAGCGGCGCAGACTGGCGATCCGTCGCGACACCGAACAGGTCAGCATAGCGGCGCAGACTGGCGATCCGTCGCGACACCGAACAGGTCAGCGTAGCGGCGCAGACTGGCGATCCGTCGTGACACCGAACAGGTCAGCATAGCGGCGCAGACTGGCGATCCGTCGTGACACCGAACAGGTCAGCGTAGCGGCGCAGACTGGCGAGGTACACGCCAGCGCTCTCACCTGGCTGCAACGTGCGTGCCATGAACGCCGCGTGCCCCGCGTAGTTGTCTATCTCGAACGCCGTGTAGAGCGAGTCTCGCACAGCGTCGGCGGTCCACCGCGGGCAGCTGCGACCAGACCGCAAAAGCACCGCCTTTCAGTCGCATGGGCAGCACCTCCGCCACCGACACACCGCGATACTCGCAGAGCAGCGACGCCTGGGTGTACCACTCAACGACATCACCTGTTCCGTCGAATGTGTCGATGAGGCGGGCGTCGAATCTGGCTCCCGCCACTTCCTCTTCAGATCCGAGTCTGGCTCCCGTCACTGCCTCTTCAGATCCCTGTACACTAATTCCGTGCGTTGCTTCCATGATGGCCGAAATAGCTTGAGATGATGTATTTGCACGTACAACAAACCCACCGGCAGAAAAATCAGACAGTAGACGGCAGGGCCCTTTCAGTGCCGGCCCACAAACCAGACTGCCCCCGCTCTCCCGACTCTCTCCGATCTCACGTCGCCCCCGCCCGTCACATGACACATAGTCGAACAGCTGCAGGTCCGTCACGGGAAACCGCGGCCAGGACCGTCACGGGCCGCCAATATGGGCAGTTAAGGTGATGGGTTGCACTGCCACCTGTTGTCGTTCCCATGCGACGCGGACGGCCGGACCAGTCAGGCCACACATACATCACGACACACTGGACTATTTACTACAAGAACCACGGTAGGTACTCGAGTTTCTCTGTGTGATACGAGCGAAAGCAGTCTCCTTCTATCTCGGTTTTCCATCAATCGTGTACGTAAATAACAGTGATAGCCTGCGCCCACAGCGGTCTGTTTTCACCGAGGTGCAGCGCCTGGCAGCAGCCTCCTCTGCAGTGTCGGCTCCTGGCTCCGCCCCCGCAGGACCGCGTCTGCCGACCACCCACGGACGCGTATATACATCGGACAACTGATTTACGCCGTAGGGTATTTCGTGGGATATTTAGCCCTGCAAAATACCCTATGGCCGTGGTGGAAACGGCCATATCTCAACCAAGCATTGCTACTACCGCTGCGATTTATTTATTTATTTATTGACCTGGTAGTAGCCGTCCCCTATACATGACCGAAGCCAAAGGGGCTATTCCTGGCACAGAGTCACAAATTGATGGCGTTGAAGTGGGTACAAGACAAGCATACAGTTAAAAGTATAAATGAACCTATGCACATATCACAGTCTGCGTCACATCAGATCAGCCCATCAGCGGCGATCGACATCGTCACCAGACACCAGTCGCCTCTTCAATGCGCGACTAAACACTGTTATAGGCATGACGGTAAACTCAGGTAGCAGTGAGTTGTACTGGTCAGCGGCACGGTACACGAATTGCCCTTTCCCCGCTGCTGAGCCGCGTATGTTGGGGAGACTCAGCAAATCGTCTCTGCGGGTGCTACGTACAGTCGGTCTCATAATGATCTTCCCCTGCCACCACGTGGCGCTACGGTCGCGATAGGCACAACAAAGATGGTTTCCCCACCGTAGGTTGGTACCCATTGTGGCTGTCTGGCAGGTGCGTGACCTGGGGAGGGGGAGGGAGGGAGGGAGTGCGGGGCGTTGTCGGAATGGAATGCGCCGCGACCCGGGTGGTGGTCAGGGCCGTCTGTCTCGAGGGTCAAGAGGTCACCTGTCCTGAGCAGGCAGATATCCAATATTGGAGACTGAATAACAGCGCTCACCACATCAGCCCAAATTGCTCAGTCGGTATAGCTGCCTGCTCCTAGCGTATTCGTAGATTGGTCGTGGGTTCGAACCGCGCTGGCACCAGGCGCTTTTACGTGTATTTCTTTCTTAATCATGCCACGTGTCATGTGCAATGCAGAACCCCGCAAATTGCGAATGCAAACGTTCACCTGATGATTCTACACGCAAAAGCAGACAAATGCAGTGGGCCTCGCACTGATATGTTCGTATCACGCCGCTCTGTCCATCACGCCCCACAAACACACCCGGGCGGGTGTATATCCATTAAGTTAGCGACGATATCTGCGACGACAGTATTTACAACCTTAGGTCTATGAAGCATCGCCAGGTGTGTAGCTGATATAGCATCTGACTGGCTACGTGTTTAAATTTGACTTTGACCTTGAGATCAGGTCAAAATATCGACACTTTATTTTTTGGCGCACGGCAAATTTCTCAATCGTCTCAAGCGACACGACGGATAGCCATTTCCGAGATGACACCTGTGACGACAGTATCGATCAACGTGAGATACACATATTCGTCGTAGTATAGCCCGTGCGGTGTTTTATCAATTGGACACTTAGCGATGCTTCACAGACCTATGATTTTCTTAAAACTGGTTATCACAGACATCGTCGCTAACTTGACATTCTAGGTCTGCGTATATTTCCAACCACGATCCGCCACACAGCCTCGCCACACATGCGCATTGTTATTCCCCAATCCGCCTGTGTGGGTCAGACCAGGACGGAGCGGTGCAGATTCCGCCAAGTATCGGCCGGCACCGGGCGAGCTGTCAAACCGGTCCGGTCCCGCCTCGGTGCGGGATTCAGCCAGCTATCGTTTTTCCTACCGTGGGAGACCCAGAGCTAGGGAAGATCATTTTGGGACCGACTGTACGTGGTTCGGTCGCTCGCGGTTTGTGTAAAATTGGACGGCCAGAGACTCAGGCTGCCCAGTGCGACGGACCTTGTGTAGCAGTGTCAGTGTGTGATGGACGACTAAGTCCGGGGAATCCACCCAGCCCATGTCCTCTCGCACGCCAGATATGTGATCGAATTTGCGCTTTCCAGAAATGCTGCGAGCCGCAAAGTTTAATATTTGTTGGATGGTAGCCATATTTTTTCCAGAACCGTTACCGTACACTGCTAGTCTGTAGTGGATATGCGAGAAGACCAGTGCCGAGACGAGGGTGGGTAGGGAACCGGGGGGTAGGTAGTGACGTAGGTGAGAGATGGCGTGTTGTCGGCGTATTGCACGACAAAAGTGCCGGCGGCATGCAGGCTGAGGTCATTTGTAAATACAGTAAAGAGTTTCGGGCCAAGAGAGGAGCCTTGGAAAACTCCATGAGTGATTGGACGGTATGCCGATATCAATGTTGAAGAGAGACTGACGCTCTGCGTATGGCCGGACAGGTAGTAAGAAAACCAGGAAGTGTCGATGCAATAAAGCTGCAATTTGGTTAGCAATTTAGCATGATCGATGAGAGCGAAAAGGAGCGAAATTTGAGTTTCATCCATGGCGGAAAACGCGCGGTCTGAGATGTTGATGAGGGCTGTCTCGGTAGAGTGCCGGGGTCTGAAATTGTGCTGGGATGGGGAGAGGAGATGGTTGGATGCGAGGTAGTGGTGGAACTGGTGATGTACCGCCTCCACCCCTTCGCCATGACAGGAAGGATTGAGATGGGACGGAAGTTGGAAGGATTGTCAGGATCCCCGGACTTGTGTATCGGGTGTACCAGGGCATGCTTTCAGACTGCCGGGACTTCGTTACAAGTAATGCTAGAGTTGATGATGTGCAGTAAAAGAGGGCCGATGATGTCGAATTAAAGTTTAAAAAATGCGAATGCAAAGACCGTCGGTGCCACACGCGGATGAGTTGCGCATGTTACAAATGATGAGGTGCAAATGACTGAGGGTGATGGGTTGCGGGGTAAAAGCGCAGGCTACTACGCCATAAATTCGGGACGTTATGCGGTACCCTGTCGTACGACCTCGAATTTGACCTCCAAGGTCAAAGGTCACGGTTTGGGTTACGGTCACGGACGTTAGATTAGACCCTGATATATTAGACCCTGCCTATCGGGTGAGACCATTTTAGAAAGGATCCGGAAATAAATTTGGGACGTTATGCAGTACCCAGTCATTTGACCTCAAATTTGCCCTCCAAGGTCAAAGGTCACGAGTCAGGTCACGGTGACGTACGTTAAACATGGACCCTGTCTATCATCTGGGACCACTTTAGAAACGTTCCTGCAATAAATTCGGGACGTTATGCGGTACCCCGTCCTTTGACCTCAAATTTGACCTCCAAGGTCAAATGTCACGGGTTAGGTCACGGTGATGGACGTTAGATACCTGTCTATCATTTGGGACCACCTTTGGAAGGATCCGGCAATAACTTTGGGACGTTATGCGGTACCCCGTCCTTTGACCTCGAATTTGACCTCCAAGGTCAAAGATCACGGGTCAGGTCACAGTGATGGATGTTATATATGGACTATGTCTATCATCTAAGACCACTTTGTAAAGGATCCGGCAATAAATTCGGGACGTTATGCGGGACCCTGGCCCTTGACATTGAATTTGACCTTGAAGATGACCTTTAACAGCAAAATGAAGGTCAAATTCGTAATCAGCGTGCCAGCATTGACATTGGGCCGCGGTTTGGGCCAAATCTGAATCCGTCGTTAAATAAATCGCTGAATAAGTCGCTAACTTCACGGACGTTCAACAGTTCTGGTTTACGCGTCAGCCGATTTGAAGATCTCCGGAACGGAGGATCGTATGCGTAAAGTTCGCAGTGGTAGTAGCAATACTTGGTTTAAATATGTCCGTTTCCACCACGGCCATGGGCCATGGGGTATTTTGCAGGGCTGATTATCCCACGAAATCAAATACCTACGGCGTAAATCAGTTGTCCGATGTATATACGCCCCTCGGACAGCTCTGTCCGTCCAGCGGTGTCGATTTTTCAATACGGTTGGGGGACCGAACACACTGTGCGGATCCAGCCTCTCTCCGTGAGGGTCATCTTTTTGTGGCTAAAAGTTATTTTTTGGTGAAAGGTAAAAAAAAAATACTTTTTCTTCTTCTGCGGATTTGGGTCGGTAACCCTATTTTGGTACCAATTCGAACGAAATTCATTACAAAATGGGGATTTTTTGGCGAAAAAAAAATCAGTTGGTTTTTATTTTTTTGGGTCAAAAACACAAACTTTTGCAAATCCGAGACAGACATTTTGAAGGGAATGTCATTTCCTTTTTACTGTTTTTTTTTCTGTGTGCAATATGCTTCATGCTTCATTTTCGACGAGCCATTAACATCACAGCCTGCAGAGCGCCCGCCATCGACATCACAGCCTGCAGAGTGCCCGTCATCGGTCTCACAACCTGCAGAGCACCCGTCATCGACATCACAGCCTGCAGAGCGCCCGTCATCGGCCTCACAGCCTGCAGAGCGCCAGCACAAACTCGAGCCGGAATGCCCTCGCTGTGGTACGGCCAACAAGAAGAAGAGAAGCATTAAGTGCAGCAGGTGTGACCTCCAGTGGCACCTTACCTGTGTCCGAATAAAAAGGTCACAGGCAGCAGCCCTAAGAAATTGGTGGTGTCCACAGTGCATAAATAATGACATTGCCAACTTCAATCAGTCGGGTTGCAAGCCAGCTAACCAGTACCCCGCCATGTCGCCACTTGACTCATCGAACAGCGCAGATTTGGACATTGCACCAACCCTGGTCACTCTGAAACAGACGCGATCTGTGGTAAGAAGGATACCAAAAGGGGCTCGTATATCCGCTGCTGAGGCCATCACAGCGTTGATAGAAGCGGCCGTTGATACGAAGACAGCAGAAGCATGGACGAAGCTCCTTTCTTTCGCGCACGTTGCCCTCGCAGTGCCGAAAAGGGAAGCAAGCCATGACACAACTTCACTCACAAGCAAGGTCAAGCGACAAATTTCACATTACATGGAAGCACCTTTTATATAATACACAGAGCTCTCTTATAAAAAAGTTCAGAGGCAGCCTGCAAAACCCAACTCCGCCAAAACCCAGGAGCGCCTGAAGTGCAACGTCGCCATGAAGCTGGTAGATGGAGATGTGCGCGGTGCAATTCGACTGCTAGCCTCAAGTGACGACATTGCCCACCACACCGACGACGTCGTCAGTAGTCTGAGGCTGAAACACCCGCCTGCCCCAGCCGACCTCAGTCTGCCGCCCGGCCCAGACGACAGCACCAGGGCGTTCATGGCGTCCGAGGCAGACGTGGCCGCTGCCATCGCCTCCTTCGACACCGGCTCCAGCGGGGGGTTGGACGGGTTGAGGCCATCTCACTTCAAGGATTTGACCTGCCGGTCCGCGGGCGAGGTCGGCCCTCGGCTTATCACCGCGATGACAAACCTAGTGAACCTGGCTCTCAGCGGCGACATACCGGCCCCGGTACGGACTGCATTCTACGGAGCCTACCTAATCGCCCTGCAGAAGCCGGATGGTGGCATCAAACCTATTGCGATAGGCTCTGTTTACCGCAGACTGGCGACAAAGGTTGGCCTCAAGCCAATCAGCACCAAACCGGGCCGAGAGTTGCGTCCCATTCAGCTGGGCTATGGGACATCTGGAGGCTGTGAGGTCGTTGTGCACGCCTCCCGGCTGTTTGTGAAGGATCTTGCAGAAGGGAGCGTAGCCGTGAAGCTGGATATGCGTAACGCCTTCAACACCGTCCGGCGCGACCACTTCCTCCGGGAGGTGCGGAAGCACACGCCCTCGCTCTACGCACTGCTCTGGCAGGCGTACTCGCAGCCGACCCCTCTCTACTATGGCACCACCGAGATCACGTCAGCTACCGGACTCCAGCAGGGAGACCCGTGCGGCCCGGCAGTGTTCTCGCTGGTAATCCACCCAGCGGCCGGCGCGGTCAACACGGACTTCAACTGCTGGTATCTGGACGACGGCACCGTGGGAGGCAGCCTGGACACAGTCTGTGCCAGCCTAGAGCGTCTGCTACCCAGCATGAGCAGCATCGGCCTTGACATCAACCCGGCAAAATGCGAGATCATCCTGCCGGACAGCGTCCCAGAATCAGACAGGCTCTGCACCCTGGAAAGGCTCCACCGGATCGTCCCACAAGCTACAGTGCTGGGAGACTCGGAGCTCTCTGTGCTCGGGGCACCATTGACACACGCCGCTGCCGGTGTGGTGATGTCCAAGAAGCTGGAAGATCTGGAGCGTATGGTGGAGCGACTTCAGCACCTGGACCCCCACTCGGCCTTCTTTCTTCTGCGCAACTGTCTCTGGTTGCCAAAGCTTCAGTACATCCTAAGAGCAGCTCCCGTATATCGGCAGCCAGAGCTGCTGCAGCCTCTCGATGCAGCACTGAAGTCGGCCTTCGTTAGTTTGGCCAACGTGAGGTTCGACGAACACAGCTGGGACCAAGCAGTCTTGCCGACCAGATACGGGGGCCTTGGGCTCCGCCGGACCGAAGATGTTGCTTTGCCAAGTTACGTGGCATCTCTCCATCACTGTCACCAGCTCATTGCCTTCATGTTGCCAGCCCGGCTCGCAGCAAGCACCGAAGTAGAGCTGACAACGGCGACCAATGATTGGCACACTACAGCAGGTAATGCAGCTCCCCCTCAAGATATCGCGAAGAACCAACAGAGATCTTGGGACGCTGTGCTCGCCGGGCGCCAACAGACCACCCTGCTCTCTGAGGCAAATCAGTTTGCCCGAGCCCGCCTTCTGGCCGCCAGCGCCTCCGAGAGCGGCGCCTAGCTGCATGCTGTGCCGTCAGCCAACCTTGGTACACTACTCGATGCAGACACTCTGCGCGTCTCGATATCGCTGCGTGTGGGAGCCGACGTATGCAGCCCTCACCAGTGCAGATGCGGTGCCATTGCAGACTGCAAGGGCTACCACGCCTTGACCTGTCGCTTCAGTGCTGGACGCCATCCACGACACACAACGCTGAACGACATCATCAGGCGAGCCCTGCAGTCTGCTGGCATTCCCTCTATTTTGGAGCCAACCGGCGTAGATCGCGGCGACGGCAAGCGGCCTGACGGAATGACCGTTTACCCGTACTCCCGTGGAAAGAGCTTGCTGTGGGACGCCACCTGCGTCAATACATTCGCCGATTCCCACCTGACTTTGACCGCAACAACTGCAGGAGAAGCCGCTCGAGACGCAGAAGCGAGAAAAAGACGGAAATACGCAGACTTGACCCAGCGATTCCAATTCGAACCAGTGGCATTTGAGACTGGAGGCGTTTGCGGCCCTTCCACCAGAGCATTCATCAGAGAGCTTGGCGCGAGGCTCATCAGCATCTCGGGTGATCGCCGGGAGACAATCTGGCTCTGGCAGCGGCTGTCCATTGCCATCATGCGAGGTAATGCTGCCTCGGTCCTTTCGACTGCTGGTTTTAACAGCGTGGGAGACGCGCGGACCGTCAAGGCCAGCGCCGGCGCACAGACCACGAAGGCCAGCAGTAGCACAGCCAGCGCCACTGCCGAGCACGACAGCCTAGACGGCCTCACCGGACTGCAAAATACAGGCAATACCTGTTTCATGAGCTCAGTTCTGCAGTGTCTGAGCAACACGCAGGCCCTGCACAACTTCATCCTGCATGAACACTACGCCGAGGACATCAACACCACCTCCAGTATGAAGGGCGCGCTCGCGCAGGCGTTCGCCAGTCTCATGCAAAATATATGGAAGAGAGGTGAGTTGCCAAGCCGCGTGTTATCGGTAGCACCATTCAAGGAGCAATTACAGCAGTTCGCGCCTCGCTACGCCGGCAATCAACAGCACGACGCTCATGAGTTTCTCCGGTATCTGCTCGAGGGGCTGCACGAGGACGTCAATCGGGTTATTTCGCCACCTCACCCAATCGCCGTGGACATCGACGTCACACTCAGTGACAGTGAGAAGGCCATGGAATCCTGGAAACGGTTCACGCGGCTCGACAACTCCAAGTTTACGGACTTGTTTGTGGGCCAGCTCAAATCGACGCTGCAGTGCACCGTGTGTGGCCACCCGTCCGTGAGGTTCGACCCGTTCTGGGACCTCAGCCTGCCCATCCCAGCCAAGATGGGCCAGGTCCGCCTGCAGGCCTGCCTCGATCTCTTCAACAAGGAGGAGGTGCTGGATGGAGACGAGAAACCGACCTGCTCCCAATGTCAGAAGCGGCAAAAGTGCACCAAGAACTTCTCTATACAGAAGTTTCCGCGTATCCTTGTGATGCACCTGAAGCGGTTCTCACCGGTGATGGAGCGTTACCTGGGCAAGCTCAACTGCACCGTGGACTTCCCCCTCAGTGGCCTCGATCTCTCACCCTACGCAGATGGTCAGGCCACCTGCAGGTACAACTTGTACGGGGTGGCGAACCACTCTGGCTCCCTGTACTCGGGCCACTACACCGCCTACTGCCGGCATCCCTACTCGGGCCAATGGCACGAGTACAACGACAGCAGAGTACGCCCGGTGTCGCAGCGGACTGTCGTCAGCAACGAAGCCTACGTGCTGTTCTTTGAGCAGCACGTAGATGGTGATAGCACATAGGCCGGTGTGACATTTATATTGTGTGTTGACTTGTATGCATGTATAATATGTATGTTATATGCTACCGTAATTCAACTGGATTTCTGAAGTTGTCAAATACATATAACAATATGCTTCAAAACTCTATTTTCTACGATTGTTCAAACATTTATCATTTTCCCACCAAAAATGGCATGACATGATGTCAACGTCATTATCTCCCAAAATGCTGCATAAATTTCATTGAAATTGGGCAAGAAGACGTAGAATTGATGCAGCATAAGGTACTGAAAGTTTGACGTTGCTATCTATCATAGTTATCAAGTGATTGCGAAGATCCAGGAGGGGGGGGGGGGCAGATTCTGCCCCCCCCCCCACTTTTGAAAACGGGGGGGGGGGGGGGGGGGTTGACCCCTCCCCACACACTTTTTATGGCGGCCGATCCCCCCCCCCAAACACACTTTGTATGGCGGAAGCTGATTCTAGTTTGCATGTAATTCCTATTAATCAAGATTGGAATATGAAAAATACGATGTGGCAGGGGCGTAGCTTCTCCAGAAAAGTTGTGTGGGGGGGGGGGGGGGAGAGGGGCTGAGCTGGGAAAATCGCTTAAAGTACCATCAAAATCCACCAAAATACAGATTTCTCCCCGGATTTAACCCACTTCCTCGCCCAAGTTGGGATGGCTGAAACCAAGTGTGTGTGTGTGTGTGTGGGTGTGGGGGGGGGGGGGGGGGGGGGGCACCCCTACGACGAAGAAATGGGCTCAGTCAGTTGCGGATGAAATTCCTTAGTTTTCCTTTCGACACACCGCTGTTCCGAAAGGAAAACGAAGGAAATTTCATCCGTAACATGCAGGGGCATCGCCGACGGCAGGGTCGGGGGGACGGTCCCCCGACCCCCACTCTCAGAAGGAGAGGTGGTTGACTCCCCCCCACACACCACTTTTTTCGGGATAAGTTAACAATTATCGTACAAAATTGCCTTTGCAGCAGTCAAAGCTCAACTATCCACAGTCAAAAAGTGGAAATTTCGCGGCGCTTCGCGGCATGACAAAAAAAGTCGCATTGCTTATACAAATTTGGAAAATGGGAAAATGAAATCCACCAGGGCCCACTCCCTTCATAAAATATTAACTTTCAAGCGGGCTACATGTTTAGCTAGTCTGCCGAGTTCCGAAAAAGGCGACGCGAACGCAAAGACGCGGACATCGGCAACTGGAAGTTGCTCTAGCGGTGCCCAGCTTGCTGGACCGAAGAGCTAATAGTTGGGACCAGGTCAGGACCATCTCTCCAAGCCATCTCCCCCAGGCTCCTCCAGATCCACAGAGACCATTTATGCGCGGAAAAGTCGTTTTGCCCCTTGCTGAGCTTTCAAACCATTTGCACTGCTACTAGTTGTGTGTTACAGTTTGGTTCATATGTATACAGCTATTATTATCATATGTACTATTGGGCGCTGACTGCCGACGGTCATCGTGATTTACTATCCGAGGCTAATGTATATGAAAAACTACCTTCATTTTAATATTTTTCATCATACCGAGGGCGAGATGTATAACCAGGAAAAGGGGTTACCTGAGGCTTGGCTCACGGTCTGGTTCCACTCACTGTCTGGTTCCAATATTACAATTTATTTTCCACAACCTAAAATTAAAATTTTCCGCCGTTTCGCGGCGTCACATCGGTGGCCATCATCTCACGGTCTGGTTCCAATATTAGAACTTCGTTTTCCACAACCTAATATTAAAAATTTCACGCCGCTTCGCAACGTCACATCGGTGGCCATCATCATAACGAAGCCATCATCATCGTATTCGGTTCGTAACGCTGAATTGAATTTATAGCATTTTTAGCTTCTTATCCTATACATGGCCCACCACCTATATTTCTGGGTTTTATCAGGAAAACCCGTAAAAAATCGCGCCGCTTGACGGCGCTAAATAACAAGTACCTACTATAACATGAAAATCCACATAAAAAATGCTGCAAAGGCTTAAATACACGCAAAGAATGGGGGTACATTTTTCGGATTTTCAGCCGCCCCCCCCCCACTCAAAAATGCTCGGCGAAGCCACTGGTCACCGGGGCTGCTTGAATTGCATCAGGTGTGCTGTTTTGTCTATCATTGAAAGCAAGGGATACATACAAACTTAAAATTCAATCACTCGAGAACAACTTCCGTTTTCATGAAGTTTTCTCCTAAGATTATTGTTTTTCACTTTCAGTGCAGGGAACGCGCGGGGCCATACTTGTATTGAATGCCCCTCCCAGATTCCTGGGGGGGGGGCATTTGCCCCTGATGCCCCCTCCCCCTGGATCCGCAAGTGGCCGAACAGGGACGGATCCAATGGCTTTCATCAGCACCATGGCTTTACCGAAACCACCAAAATCGGCTGAAAATGCACACATTTTAAAGAAAATTATAGGCAACTTGTACAAAGGACAGTATTTGTAACCAATTCATAATGCAAAAACAGACGAAATCTCATGAGTTTTGGAATTTTGTCGGCCGGCCCCTCAAACCAACGTTTTGGGCCGGTCTGCATCCGCCAGAAGGCCCGGGTCCTTACTTGGAACCCTTACTTAATAAAACGGCAATGTTAACCTGCCATTGACTGGGGGGGGGGGGGGGGGGGGGGAGGGCAAATATCTCCCCGACGAATTTTCGGAATAGGTCAAAAATCAATAGCGATAGCAACGTGAAACTTTGGGTACCTTCTCCTACACCAATTGTACGTCTTCTGTGCATAAATGAAGAAATTTTGGCGATAAAAAAATCGAGATATAACGAATTTGGTGAAGTCACTACACACGAGTTTGGCGATTAAAAAAATCAGCTAAACTTTAATTGATCATACAAAGTCTATATTTTGAGCAAAATGCAATACAAAAACGTCATAAAATAGCCAATCGTACAAAATAGATTCTCGGATTTGTGAAAACTTTGGTTTTTGACCCCTATTAAAAAAACAATTTAAAGAACATTTCTTCGGAAAAATGCCCTACAAATCAAACATTGCAAATATGTTTGAAAAAATCACCGGATTTCGCATCTTTATACATAAAGAGGGGATTACAAACTTTTCTTAGTAAAAGCTGCGTAGACTTCATTTTGAAATTGGAAACGTGTCAATTTGTTGCCCATTTCAGGCGGTTTGGGAGGCTTGGACGCTTTGCCCCCTCTTGGATCCGCCAGCGGACAAAAACATTGGGGGGGGGGGCGAGCGGATACCATAGGGGGGGGGATGAGGGTACCAATGGGGGGGGGGAAACTAAACATTGGGGGGGCGGCGAGGGCCACCCGAAAAGTATATAAATCGACACCTATGTGTGACGTGTCCGTCTGTACCCCCGGGCGGCCGCGGACGCTGAACTCGGCGTCTGCCACGCCGCCCCAGCTCTGGGCTGGGCCGGCCACAGCTCCGGTACGGCCTCCTATATAAGCAGCCCCGCGTCTCACACCGGCAGTTGCCCACCGGCTCACAGCCTGACGTCGCCACTCCAAGCCCTGCTCTCCTACAGACTACATAGGTGAGTCCAGAACGGAAAGCAGACTTATCAATTGGTCTGTGGTCGGCCTTCGGTTTGCTCAAAACCAGCAGGGGCGGCTCTCCCATGTAGGCAGGGTAGGAAATGCCTACCCCCGGTCCCCGGTCCTACTACCCCCGGCCTACCCCCGGTCCGTCTGAAGTCGGGGTGTCCGGCAGAAGACGCGGCTGCTGTTGCTTGTTAGTACCTAGCGGCAATGCCTACCCAGTTCCGAGGCAATGCCTACCCATTTGTATAGCCTTTTTCCGATACCGATATTTCATTTCATTTTTGTATCTTCTTATTGATTAAAATGGTCTTCTGCAATCGGAATGGGCCTATCTTGGAGCAAATTTTCAAAATTGCGCAAGAAAATGTCCTTCGAAACCATACATTAAACGCAAATGTAAGAAAAGCCTTGCCTAAGCTTGCCTACCTCGTCCTACTAGATTCTCGAATCTCGACCCGCCTGTGTACAAATCTATTGGGTCCTGCAGTAGAAAATCACTTGTAAGGTATGCAAATCCACTAGAAAATCGATAATAGCACACCCTTTTTAAGCGCAATAACTTCATAAAATAAATACGACTGCAATACCAATTATCATTTTAGGTTCGTAGACGCTTCGTTCAAATTCGTAGAAGCTTCGTTAAAAAAAATTGGTTCAAATATTATTTCGAAAATCATGTTTCTACCACTTGTTGAATGAGCCATTTATTCTAGAAATTATACTATTTGAGAAAAAAACACCGCCATCAATCTATGTCTGTCTACGGCTGAATTCACGTGCCTTTATGCATGTCCGTGAAGTTAGAGTCGGATTCGGATTCGAATTCAGCGTCGAGTAGCGATTCGCTCCAAAATCTGGTTACAGGTCAATTGGGGCACGCTGATCACGAAAATAACATTTATTTTGACATTCAAAGTCATCTTCAAGGTCATTTTCAAGGTCACAGGACGGGGCGCCTCAAAACGCCCTTAACGGCTGTTCCAATTGAAAAAAAATGGTCTCAGTCGATTCCTCAGGTCCATATCTAACCTCCGCATTAGAAACCTCACGCGTTCCTCATATCATTGAGACCATAAAAGGTTCTCAAAGGACGGGGCGCCTCAAAACGCCTTTAAGGGTTGCTCCAATTGCAAAAAAATAATGGTCTCAATCGATTCCCCGGGTCCATATCTAACCTCCGCATTAGAAACCTCACGCGTGCCTCATATCCTTGAGACCATAAAAGGTTCTCAAAGGACGGGGCGCCTCAAAACGCCCTTAAAGGCTCTTCCACTTGCAAAAACAATGGTATCAGTCGATTCCTCAGGTCTATATCTAACCTCCGCATTAGAAATATCACGCGTGCCTCATATCCTTGAGACCATAAAAGGTTCTCAAAGGACGGGGCGCCTCAAAACGCCTTTAAGGGTTGCTCCAATTGCAAAAATAATGGTCTCAATCGATTCCCCGGATCCATATCTAACCTCCGCATTGGCAACCTCACGCGTGCCTCATATCCTTGACACCATAAAAGGTTCTCAAAGGACAAGGCGCCTCAAAACACCCTTAACGGCTGTTCTAATTGCAAAAACAATGGTCTCAGTCGATTCCTCAGGTCCATATCTAACCTCCGCATTAGAAACCTCACGCGGGCCTCATATCCTTGAGACCATAAAAGGTTCTCAAAGGACGGGGCGCCTCAAAACGCCTTTAAGGGTTGCTCCAATTGCAAAAATAATGGTCTCAATCGATTCCCCGGGTCCATATCTAACCTCCGCATTAGAAACCTCACACGTGCCTCATATCCTTGAGACCATAAAAGGTTCTCAAAGGACGGGGCGCCTCAAAACGCCCTTAACGGCTGTTCCAATTGCAAAAACAATGGTCTCAGTCGATTCCTCAGGTCCATATATAACCTCCGCATTATAAACTTCACGCGGGCCTCATATCCTTGAGACCATAAAAGGTTCCCAAAGGACGGGGCGCCTCAAAACGCCTTTAAGGGTTGCTCCAATTGCAAAAATAATGGTCTCAATCGATTCCCCGGGTCCATATCTAACCTACGCATTAGAAACCTCACGCGTGCCTCATATCCTTGAGACCATAAAAGGTTCTCAAAGGACGGGGCGCCTCAAAACGCCCTTAACGGCTCTTCCAATTGCAAAAACAATGGTCTCAGTCGATTCCTCAGGTCCATATCTAACCTCCGCATTAGAAATCTCACGCGTGCCTCATATCCTTGAGACCATAAAAGGTTCTCAAAGGACGGGGCGCCTCAAAACGCCTTTAAGGGTTGCTCCATAAAAGGTTCTCAAAGGCAATTGGAGCAACCCTTAAAGGCGTTTTGAGGCGCCCCGTCCTTTGAGAACCTTTTATGGTCTCAAGGGTATGAGGCACGCGTGAGGTTTCTAATGCGGAGGTTAGATATGGGCCTGAGGAATCGACTGAGACCATTACTTTTGCAATTGGAGCAGCCGTTAAGGGCGTTTTGAGGCGCCCCGTCCTTTGAGAACCTTTTATGGTCTCAAGGATATAAGGCACGCGTGAGGTTGCCAATGCGGAGGTTAGGATATGGACTCGGAGAATCGATTCAGACCATTATTTTTGCAATTGGAGCAACCCTTAAAGGCGTTTTGAGGCGCCCCGTCCTTTGATAACCTTTTATGGTCTCAAGGATATGAGGCACGCGTGAGATTTCTAATTCGGAGGTTAGATATGGACCTGAGGAATCGACTGAGACCATTGTTTTTGCAATTGGAACAGCTGTTAACGGCGTTTTGAGGCGCCCCGTTCTTTGAGAACCTTTTATGGTCTCAAGGATATGAGGCACGCGTGAGATTTCTAATGCGGAGGTTAGATATGGACCTGAGGAATCGACTGAGACCATTACTTTTGCAATTAAAACAGCCGTTAAGGGCGTTTTGAGGCGCCCCGTCCTTTGAGAACCTTTTATGGTCTCAAGGGTATAAGGCACGCGTGAGGTTGCCAATGCGGAGGTTAGATATGGACCTGAGGAATCGACTGAGACCATTGTTTTTGCAATTGGAACAGCCGTTAAGGGCGTTTTGAGGCGCCTCGTCCTTTGAGAACCTTTTATGGTCTCAAGGATATGAGGCACGCGTGAGGTTTCTATGGCGGAGGTTAGATATTGACCTGAGGAATCGACTGAGACCATTACTTTTGCAATTGGAACAGCCGTTAAGGGCGTTTTGAGGCGCCCCGTCCTTTGAGAACCTTTTATGGTCTCAAGGATATAAGGCACGCGTGAGGTTGCCAATGGGGAGGTTAGATATGGACCCGGGGAATCGATTGAGACCATTATTTTTGCAATTGGAGCAACCCTTAAAGGCGTTTTGAGGCTCCCCGTCCTTTGAGAACCTTTTATGGTCTCAAGGATATGAGGCACGCGTGAGATTTCTAATTCGGAGGTTAGATATGGACCTGAGGAATCGACTGAGACCATTACTTTTGCAATTGGAACAGCCGTTAAGGGCGTTTTGAGGAGCCCCGTCCCTTGAGAACCTTTTATGGTCTCAAGGATATAAGGCACGCGTGAGGTTGCCAATGCGGAGGTTAGATATGGACCCGGGGAATCGATTGAGACCATTATTTTTGCAATTGGAGCAACCCTTAAAGGCGTTTTGAGGCGCCCCGTCCTTTGAGAACCTTCTATGGTCTCAAGGATATGAGGCACGCGTGAGATTTCTAATGCGGAGGTTAGATATGGACCTGAGGAATCGACTGAGACCATTGTTTTTGCAATTGAAACAGCCGTTAAGGGCGTTTTGAGGCGCCCCGTCCTTCGAAAACCTTTTATGGTCTCAAGGATATAAGGCACGCGTGAGGTTGCCAATGCGGCGGTTAGATATGGACCCGGGGAATCGATTGAGACCATTATTTTTTGCAATTGGAGCAACCCTTAAAGGCGTTTTGAGGCGCCCCGTCCTTTGACCTTGACAATGACCTTGAAGATGACCTTAAATGTCAAAATAAATGTTATTTTCGTGATCAGCGTGCCCAAATTGACCTGTAACCAGATTTTGAAGCGAATCGCTACTCGACGCTGAATTCGAATCCGAATCCGACGCTAACTTCACGGACATCCTTTATGCATAGGAAACCTCCATTCCGGAGAAATTCGTTAAATTAGTATCATTAGTATTTGACATATAGCTATTAGCCTATAGCTAACCGTGGGAGTTTCGGTCGCCATGATTTATACTCAGAATACAAATATTGTCCAACGAATCCGTCCGTCAGTGACCTTGGACTGGGTGCAGAAGGTAGGTAAGGTTTAGCGAGCGCTGATAAGGAACGCCGCTGATATGACAATACAATTGGCCTGTTGGGTACGTTTTTATGACAATGCTGTCTTGCCTACCTAGTCTCAAGGGCCCAGCGCCGCCCCTGAAAACCAGGGGCGGTTCTCCCATGTAGGCAAGGTAGGCAATACCTACCCAACCCAGCTCGGTAGTCTTTTTGCGATACCGATATTTATCTTCGCTTCTTTTCATTTCAATTTTTCCCTTATTGATTCGTATGGTTTTCTGCAATCGGAATGGGCCTATCTTGGAGGAAATTTTCTACATTTTCCCCCAAAAAATTCCTTTTAAACCATAAATCAAACGCAAATGTAAGAGAAACCTTGCCTAAGCTTGCTTTCCTGCCTAAGCTTTCTGTAAGGTACGCAAATCGACTAGAAAATCGAAAAGAACACACTTTTTTTAAGCGCAATAACTTCATAAAATAAATATGCTGCAATGTCAATTATTATTTTAGGCTCGCAGTAGCTTGCCACATAGAGGTTCAATAATGATTTATTTTAAAAACAAAAAAGCAATTATTATTCCAGCGACGATGATGTCGTCATCTAGGTACTCATTTTAAGAACTGCAGCGCCACCTATCATCGTCTCGCAGTTTTGTGACGCCTATGATTTGTTCCGTAGCGTTCTGATCGTGTTGCTCGTATAGTGCGAGCTAGCACCAAAAGCGAAGCAAGGGCAGATATATCAACTAGCAGATTTTGTTTTGTTTTGTATTTGCGTCCCGCCCTAGCCTGACCCAGCCCTGAACTGGACGGTGCTCCAGTAGCGTACCCAGGATTCACTCCAGGTGATGGCAATTTTTTTGCTCAGGGGGCATAAAGTACCCCCACCAAAAAAAACTCACCGGATTTTGCCCACTATATTTTTAAAAGAGTATATTTTAACCATTTTTCTCTAGGAAAAAAATACAGACATCATTCATTTTTAGACAAAAAGGGGCACGTACAACAGACCTTCAGGGGGGGGGGGGGGCAATTGCCCCGTTTGCCCCCCCCCCCCTGTGTACGCCTATGCGGTGCTCGCTCGCTCTTTGCCAATCCACGTGTGTTACTGCCTTCTGGTGTAGGTATGGCAATACAATTAACCTGTTGGGTACGTTTTTATGACAATGCTGCCTTGCCTTCCTAGTCTCAAGAGCCCAGCGCCGCCCCTGCTGAAAACCAGCTCAGTTCAGATGATTTGTTTTCTGTTCAAAGTTAACATTGTTCATCATTGTATTCATTAGGAATGGTTTGCAATTTGTTCTCGGTCGCGGTGGGTGTCATTGAGTCTGCAATGTTCATGGACAGCGAACTTTCCCTGATAACTGTTCCGTGCGGCACAACATCTTCTCATTGCACACCCAGGGGCGGCGCCACGGATTTGTGTCAGGGGGAAGTCGAAATTTAGGGGCCTCCATTTGAGAGGGCGCCTCCATTTTAGAGGGGGCCTCCATTTGAAAAGGGGCCTTTGACCTCCATAGGGTTCCTCTCACCTTCCCTCTGGCTTCCAGAGGGCCGCTTCTGGACTTCAGGGGCACCTCTGACCTCCATAGGACCCCCTCTGGCCTACAGGGAACCAGGGGCGTAAACAGGATTTCTCCCAGGGGGGGGGGAGATGGGATCATGGGGACCCTCGTAGCCAAGGGGCCCACATAATTAAAATAGTACAGTATGTTGTGACAAATATTTTTCGACAACGAAAAAAAAGAAGATTTTTATTTTTATTTTTGGGACTCAAAACTGAAAAGTTTACAAATCTGCGATAGCCATTTCAATATAATGTTATTTACTTTCTTTCGGCTTTTTTTATTTACAATTTGTCTCAAAACTAGATTGTCTACGATTTGTCAAACATGTATTGTTTTTCCACCAAAAATGGCATGACATGACGGGATTAAAACGTCATTATCTCCCAAAGTACTACACAATTTTAATTGAAATGTTGTGATAAGACGAAGAATGGATGCGGATTCCGCCCCCCTAAGATCTCGAAAACCATGCAACGTAGCGACAAGCGGAAAACGGCGTTAGAAAGCTCGAGACCAGAGTTCGCCATGGGCTGGGCTGTCCCTATGGGCTATAGGCTGGGCCTGGGCTGGGCCTGGGCTGGGCCTCAACTTTAACACGCGCAGTGGAGAGAGGTATGCCACTAACATGCAGTGGAGAGGGGGGGGGGGGGCACTTTAGTGCCCTTGCCCTTAATATCTCCAAAAGTTTGAGAGCTAGAATGATGAAACTGACAGGGTAGGTAGGTGCTATAATTATCTACCTTTAGTGAAATTGTATTGATCTTCAGTCAATATCTTCAAGGTCAAACGAGGTCACGAAGGTCACATCTGGCCAAATGTCACAAGTTTGGGAATTTGACCTTTGTGACGTCACAGGTCACCAGCAATGTGTCCAAAACAGTTTCCAGGGATGCACATTGACATTATCTACCGAATGGCGTTTGAATCATCTCGATCCGACTGTTGGTTCCGAAGATATCTATTTGCCGACCGCGATTCTGGCCGCCATCTTGGACTAAAAATCCATATAACTCAAAAATGTATCAACCGATTTTGATTTGTTTTCAGTCAAACCATCCGCTATTACGTTGGCGTTAATGTCACGCAACACACACCGCCCTTCTTTACTTCGTTTTTGAAATATTCACGAAAAACATGTGGGGGGGGGGGGCACAAAAGTGCCCCCACCCTCCACTGCGCGTGTTAAGGAAATCACTGGGCTCTGGATGGGCCTGGGCCTGACAATTTTGAAGTAATGCGCGCGTCGCACAAGCTCAGGTCAGAGCTAAAAAATATTTTAACCAGCAGTTCACTTGCACAGCAACACACTGTTGCTGTGGCTGGGACTTTTTTTTGGTTGGCATAGTTGGTTCATTGTTTCACATTTATAGTATACAAGTAAATATGCTATAGGATAATGATTGCAAATTTTGTGAAAATAATTATATGCTTAATCTGAACGGGCCGGACCGGGCCTGGGCCTCAATATTATGAATTTGACCGGGCCTGGTTCGGCCTGGGCTTGGTGTTCATGGGCCTGGGCCCGACCGGACTGGGGGTTGGTGGGCCCGTGGTAGGTCAGGTCAATATTGAGGTCACCAGAGGTCATCAAAGGTCAGATTTTCCAGTTTTAGGACTTCGCTCGAGAAACCCCAAATATCTCGGTAACTATGACCGCTAGGAACAGACGAAAACAACAATCGGAAGCTCTTGAGATTAAAAAAAAATCGCCAGCTGTATGTCCTGAAATTTGAGCTCAGGTCATTATTTTATGCTCCCGAGGTCATCAAATGTAAAAAAAAAACATTGGGCAAAACGGTTTTACGCAAATATCTTTTTACCTAATGAAGATAAGGCACTATTTTTACGCTATCGTGTTTGTCTCGTCAAGGCGCTTCTAATTTTAAATCTTAGAAGGATAAATATTTCCACTGGGGGGCCGCTCAGGAAAGTGTTTGTCCGGATGTGTGTCCAGACGAGATCTTTGGCCACCTCTGCAGGTCGACGCTGCGGTTATTGGTTCGGAAGATAACTAGGAGGCGAAAAACGCCACCCCAGCCAATGGTGTTCGGCTGAGACCTCAGCCAATGCCGTGTTAAGACTCGTACATTGGCAAAGCCTTGTACTCCTCTCAGACGTTACTAGCATACACTGCAAACAATGAGAACTTTGACTGGTCTTCCTTCGAGAGCCTCACCGGCGCTCGACCGGCAGACCACCTCTACCACCACAGGACCCTCTAAAGGGCAGCAAAGGCCCTCGTCCTCTAAAGGCCGGCAGATGACCATCTGCAGATCGGCAGGGCCCTCTAACGGCCGACAGAGGGCCCTCTACAGATCGGCAGGGCCCTCTTAAGTTCAACAGAGGGCCCTCTACAGATTGGCTGGGACACTCTGCAGATCGACAGGGCCCCTAAAGGCTGGAAGAGGACCCTCTACAGGTCGACAGGGCCCTCTAAAGGCCGGCAGGGCCATCTAAATACCAGCAGAGAGCCCTTTCTATATTGACTGGAGCACTCTGCAGATCGACAAGAACCCTAAAGGCTGGAAGAGGGCCCTGCACCGGTCGGCAGGGCCCTCTAAATGCCGGCAGAGGCCCTCTGCAGATTGGCAGGGCGATCTACAGATCGGCAGGGCCCTCTAAAGACCGGATAAAGGTCGACAGGGCCCTCTAGAAGCCGGAAAGGCCCTCACAGGCCGGAAGGGACCTCTAAAGGCCGCCAGGGCCCTCTACAGGTCGGCAGGGGCCTCTAAATGCCGGCAGAGGCCCTTTACAGATTGGCAGGTAGATCCACAGATTAACAGGGCCCTCTACGGGCCGTCAGAGGGCCCCTCCAGATCGGCAGGGACCCTCTACAGATCGGCAGGGCCCTATACATGCTGGCAGAAGGCCCTCTACAACCGACAGGGGCCCTCTAAATGCCGGCAGGGGGCCATCTGCAGATCGGCAGGACCCTTTAAAAGCTGGTAGAGGGCCCTATGCACACTGACTGGGCCCTTGTGTACGTATTTACATATACATGCCTTTAACAGACAAGGAAGTGCTGCTATTTATTCGTGTTACGATTTGTTTAGGTTGGTGGGCGTTCTTCTATGCGACGTAAGGCGTTTCGCGGGTGCCTGACACCATCAAAAACACTGGGGCCCCCAGGGGCCCTCGCTCGGTCGCCAGAGAGGCCTGCCTGGTCTCCAGCGGGGGGGGGGGGGGGGGGGATGGCCCCCTGCCCCCCCCCCCCCCCTTGGCCTACGCCTTTGCAGGGGACCCCTGGCCTTTGACCTCCAGAGGGCCTCTCTGGCTTCCAGAGGGCCCCCTCGGGCCTTCGGTCGTTTTCTGACCTCCAAAGGACCCCCTCTGACCCAAAGGGGCCCACCTCTGACCTCCCTTCTGACTTCCAGATGGCCTCCCCTGGCCTTCAAAGGCCCCCTCTGACCTACATAGGACCCCTCTGGCTTCCAGGGGCACCTGTGACCTCCGCGATGGGGCCTGCGAGATGGGGCCCCTTTGAAGCATGGAGGGGCTTCCTTAGATGACAGGAGGGGCAAAAAGATATGTTTGCCCCCCCCCCTGCCCGATGACAGGGGGGGGGGACTGACCCTCCTGACCCCCCGGTGGCGCCACCGCTGTGTAGACCTGATATGCCTGCCGCTGCAGATGTACCTGACCGCCCACCACCCCCGTCCGTAGAACCTCACGATGAAGTACCTGTACCTGCTGGCCGCACTGCTGGTGATGACCCAGGTCATCCTGGTGGAAGGCATATTCGGTCTGTTCGCCGCCAAAGCCGGCGCACTCGGCTACGCCCATGGAAGATCCTCCTCCAGGTATGAGTATGACCTGAGGCCTTTTGCATAAAACCTACGATATACGTCGCCGGAGTAAATGGTAGAAAATCAAAGAAAGAGCAGATTCCACGAAACTTCGTAATTTGTGTTTCACCAACCTTCTATCTCCTTTTTTAGAATGTGCCGGATTCTAAGATATGACGGTCATATCCACAATAAAGTAGTGTCAAATAGCTAGAGCGCATCCAAGCTATTTACAATATAGCTACACAACAGTTGGGCATAAATATAATAAGAAATACTTTGCAATTCTTCCGAAACCAATATTATCACCATCTGCATTGATATTAGGATCTGTCTTAGAAACTGGTGTTCATCCGCCTCCCAGGCAGCTGATGTGTGCTGCCACCTATGTCCGAATACGGTGACTGCTGCTGCTACTAGATAGCATCACACGGGGCTAACAACAAAACCAGGACAAAACGGGAACACGGTAGTGGCTCCTCCTCGGGCTGCGCCGAGCCGTTGGCCGTACGGCTGCTGGGTTTGGCGGCCGCCGCCCGGCCGGACGACGCTCCTGGGCCGCTCCAGGCGCTGGGGACGGCGTGGCGCCGCCCGATCCGGCCGTCACGGCAGTGGAGAAGGCAGGGGCGGCCGGAGAGACAGCAGCGGCCGTCAGGGAGACGGCGGAAGACGCCTGTCCGCCGCCGTCGCCGTCTCTCCGACCGTCTCTGCCTCTTTCACTGCCGCGGCACGGCGGCCGGCTCGGGCGGCGCCACGCCGTCCGAGCGTTTATATATTCGAATTATCTAATAAGTAATGCCAGGGACTCCGCCACGGGGGCCGGGGGGATATTTCTCCCATTCTTGGGCCATGGGGATTATCCCCAATTTTCCCTGACAAACAACTACAACAAGCAAGATGCAAAGCAAGAAGGAGCAACTGGAGCTAATGTTGGAGCGGCTTCAGCACCTGGACGCCCATTCAGCCTTCTTCCTCCTAAGAAACAGCCTGTGGCTACCAAAGCTCCAGTACCTGCTGAGAGCTGGGCCCCTCTATCGCTAGCCAGAAGTTCTACAGCCACTGGACGACTCGCTCAAGTCGGCGCTCATCGCCATAGCCAACGTGAGATTCGATGATGGTAGTTGGAACCAAGCCGTCCTGCCAACAAGATACGGAGGCCTCGGGCTCCGCCGCTTAGTGGATGTAGCTCTGCCCAGCTACGTGGCTTCTCTACACTCCTGCCATTGTAACGGGTTTTTGCTTCTGCAAGGACCTCTCACAGTTTTGTGCAACATTGCAACATTTTTTTGATTTTTTTTTAAAACTCTTTTTCTGGTTAATTTTGGGCCGCTGAATGGAATTACATAAATTTTGAGGCTCTCTGGCTTAATCTGCAACAATTAGAACTGCTTGCAACAATTGTCAACAATTTGCAACATTATTAAAATTTTGCTCACGGGGTTTCTTGAGATCAGGAGTCGAAATATGGCATTTTCAGAATGTTATATCCCCGTGTTTTCGAGATAATACTAAATTTTGTGGTTAAAATGCAGAATCGAGCTCAACCTGTACATACATTTTTATTTTGGAGGCAGGTCAATCATCGGCGAGCACATAGGTCGCTGCACGGTTAGGGTGGGGGTGGTGAAATTTAGCGAGTTAATCGGGAATTGGTCCGGTGGA